>VYZS01071197.1:2074-18926 GCA_013400695.1 Neodrepanis coruscans | reverse complement strand
GAAGCACAGGAAGATAAGGAGGAAAGCAAATTCAATAGGCTCCTGCCAGATCTTTTTTAAAGCTGAGTGAATAATTCACAATGAATAATTTACTTGTTGGCATCAGACCTTTATCTTCTTTGGGGATATGCTACAAGAAAAATGTAGGTCCTCAAATTTGTCTGTTTGAATTATGTGAACATTTTTTTTTCTTTTGTAATTCTCTATAGCTTGGTTAAGTATCTCAGACTTCCCAGATGTATTGCTTTGTTGCAATTTGTTGTATGAAGTAGTTCCTCCTTTGTGGATTAAAGCAGAAGCACTTCTGCCATGGCCATTCATAATGTAAATTCAATTTCTGTGACTAACACATACTTGAATCATCTAAGTTCCAGTAAACAGTTCAGATGCATAAGGAACACATGAATAGCTAAAGGAAATCCAATACACTCAGACAGCTTTTCATACTTTCACATCATATATTCTTTTCACACCACTGAAAGCTCATTGTCCTTTAAATTTAAGGTTAAATATTTACAAGCATGGCCTGAACTTTGACATATCTCATTGTTGAGCTCTCCATTTGTTTCTTGGATATGTGATTGTCTTGTAAATGGGTGTGATTCTGGTCATGTAATCATCATCAACTTTAATGTTCTATTTTCCTGCCAAAACAATAGAACTTGTTATAAAGCAAAGCACTNTTGCTAGCACAAATCAACAGACAAATGATTCAGAGAGGTTCAATCAGGGAAGCTTTCAGCACTTGGATGGAGCCAGAGCCTCTGGTTTATATCACTCATGAACAGCACTATTTTCTTAGTGAACAGTTGCCAAAAAAAAGCAAGGCAAGGGAAATGTGCCAATCAGCAAACAAGAGATGAGTTTGAAATCAATCCTCTTGCTAACCTGTGTTATATTCTAAATGTTCACCTAACCTGGATAGTTCTCTAGCAATATTTTCTGTAATACCTCTTCACTGAGGAAGGAAAGAAAATATTTTATGAAACACTTGGTAGGGAACCCCTTACAAACTTCACCCTCCAGAGAGAGTAGCAGCAGAGAAAGAGGCAGACCAGAAACCCTTCCCCTCATATATCTACACATGGTGGCCTCATTTGGCAATTTGCTGGCTCCAGGAATGATATTTCTCTTCCTATATAGTATTTCTTTGGCAGCTTGGAGAATCATCCTTATCACCGCATTTACAATTATGAAAAGCTTCTATGAGAGTTTTCAAAACGAACAGTCCCAGCCATGCTGGGATCTGTTTGTGGGGTATGATCAGTGACTTTCAGAGCAATCGGGTTGATGGAGGGAAGAACAGGAAGATACGGAGGACAGCAAATTCAATAGGCTCCTGCCAGATATTTTTNGGAAGATAAGGAGGAAAGCAAATTCAATAGGCTCCTGCCAGATCTTTTTTAAAGCTGAGTGAATAATTCACAATGAATAATTTACTTGTTGGCATCAGACCTTTATCTTCTTTGGGGATATGCTACAAGAAAAATGTAGGTCCTCAAATTTGTCTGTTTGAATTATGTGAATTTTTTTTTTCTTTTGTAATTCTCTATAGCTTGGTTAAGTATCTCAGACTTCCCAGATGTATTGCTTTGTTGCAATTTGTTGTATGAAGTAGTTCCTCCTTTGTGGATTAAAGCAGAAGCACTTCTGCCATGGCCATTCATAATGTAAATTCAATTTCTGTGACTAACACATACTTGAATCATCTAAGTTCCAGTAAACAGTTCAGATGCATAAGGAACACATGAATAGCTAAAGGAAATCCAATACACTCAGACAGCTTTTCATACTTTCACATCATATATTCTTTTCACACCACTGAAAGCTCATTGTCCTTTAAATTTAAGGTTAAATATTTACAAGCATGGCCTGAACTTTGACATATCTCATTGTTGAGCTCTCCATTTGTTTCTTGGATATGTGATTGTCTTGTAAATGGGTGTGATTCTGGTCATGTAATCATCATCAACTTTAATGTTCTATTTTCCTGCCAAAACAATAGAACTTGTTATAAAGCAAAGCACTTGCTTTATTATATCCTTGTAAACTGAAGTAAAGACTTAAATTCCTCTTGATAAAACAATTTTATTTGTATACACCTCTGCTGAAATGAGTGGTCTCCCGGCACTCGTCATATCACTAGACAACATTTCACTCAAACACACATCTGTGATGCAAGAAGGCAAATAAAAATTCATGTCAGAATTTTGATCCCTTACAAATGCCACAGGTGACTGGAGGGAGGACTTTGACTTTTAGTGGTTAAGCATATACAGTAGCAATAAATGCAAAAATCACTTCACTGAAAATTAGAGTTCTGGTTTGCTAAGTGAAGGAAAAAAAACCAAGAAATAATAAGAAAGATAAGCTCTCTACTAATTGAAATTAAGTTTGAAATTAACCCCGAACTATATATTGCCTTTTTTCATATCTTTAATAACACCTTCTTCTCAGCCTCCTGTTGAAGATAACAGGTGTCTACCAGGTTCCGTATGCCCATGAACAGGCAACATAACATGCTTTTAGCAGAAGGTTTTCCTACCACCTTGCATCACCAGAGCTTCAAATTACAACATCAGCAATCACCAACTCTAGTGATGGTGACCCACAATGGCATGGCACATTTGTGCTTATATTATTCCTGTCAAAGCAGTAACACTGGAATTGTAGGATCCATCTATATATACACCAGTCTGCAAGCGCTTTATGCCTTCCTACTGAAATCAATTTTTCTATTAAACCAGATTCTACCATTTTAATTTTAAGCAGTTACTTTGTTTACCAATTGTAGCACCTATTTATCTTAAAATATAGAGGGGAAAAAAACAAACCACATCAACTCTTCTCCTTTGCTAACAGTTTTAGTTCTTGAAACAAAACCACAGTTCTGTAGTTTTAACCAACTATCTAACAAGTTCCTTTTAAAAATTGTTCTTCTTATCCCTTGACAACCTGCAGTGAATAATCATCTATCTTTTTCCTCTTGTGCTACAAAATTTATTCACCTAAATAGTAGAAAATGGCTAACTTGTAGGTAAGTTTGCAAATATACCTTGAAGCCATAGATCATACACTTGTACACAGATGGCTCCCCACAGACGATCATTACTCTGAGACTTGCAGAGCTCAGGAAAAACCTAGAATTTTCTCAAGGACACCACAAATCATAACTAGCTCCTGGTGTTTGATGGATTTTACCCTGCTCAACTGTAGAGAGAATTCAGGAGCTAAAGACGGAAGAAACATCCACACTTACAGATTCTTAATTTTAGTTTTGTCCAAGAATGTAGGAATAGGCTGGTGCCTTAAAATCCCTTGGCAAAGGAAAAACCTTGCTTGTCAGACTGAGGAGCTACTAAATGTGGTGTTTCTGAAGTTCCCTCCTTACAGTACTTCAGATTGGGTTAGTGTAGGGAAAAACAGAATAGCTTTGGGATATTTGTCATGGTGCTGTTGAAACAGATTTAGTTACATATTTTATCATTTGATGCCTTGAGATACATTTTAAGACTTACCTTAATCTTTTATTATGCATATTTTCCACTTTTAAGAGATACTTAAGTAACCTGCTTCTCTGCTCCTTGTAACAGCCAAGACCTGTTCATCTTCAGGGATGAAGACAAATGTCTTTGGAGGGATTGGAGCAGCTCACATTGTATGAAGTTTATTGCTTCAGATGGCTGTAAGGCAAAGGATTATCCACTGCAGACAGTCAGGATGGTCCTTGTAGTTAGAAAGCACCATGAAACTTTGATTCAGCACTCTGATTTGGTTGAAGAGAATCACTGAAGGCCATGTTTCTTTGGTGTTCAGGTACTTTAATGCATTTAAGAAAGCTGGGCCCCCATTTTTTGTAAGTGGAGATGACTTATATCCAAGCATGGAGACAAGAATTACTGCTGATGTTGACAGGAACTACATTCACTGCAGTGAAAAAAAAAAGACAGGTCTCTGAAACAATGCAGTAAATGCCACCCCCAGGTGTAGGACAAGGGACTCTCCTTGAGTATTGATGTCTATAATGCAAAACCAAGGAGGAAGGACCCCAGAAAACACCTTCCTGTGTGCCCATGAGTGAGTCTACAGTACCCCTTGAGAGGTGACCCCTCTGTGTTCTTCCCTCTCCCACACATCTTGGTGGAGAACCCAATGGGGGAAAGAAGGCCCTGCCATCACCATGTATACCCAGGCTTGGTGCCACAGCTTGTGGGGAGGGGAGTGGATTTCACTGGTCTATGGATTTAAATGAAGCAAACCAAGTTTCCCTGTATGCCGCATTCCTCACAAAAAGGGCAGACCCCTGGTCCAAGAGTAGTATGCTGGGAGGTATGGATCTGCCACAGATGTCCTGGATGACCTTTCTAGGGCAATGTTTGCCATCTCCCATGTCAGTGTGTCCCCCTTGCTGAAACATGGTGACAGGCGAGCCAAGAGAGTTTGGGCAAACACATACTGCAGTGTTGTACAAGCCACAGCTGGCCTGCCAGATGTATCTTCCAGAGCACAGGGAAGGATTACTGCTGCCTTCATGGAGACAGTAATTTGATTCTCTTTTCTATCCTTGTGCCAATTTCTATAGAAGTTGCAGGAATGACATGTGTCAGAGAATTCAACTCTGGTTGAATTTGTCTGAAACTTTTAATTGGGTTCCAAAATCATGGGGGTGGGGGGAACAGGCACGTGGGAGTTGTAAGATGAACAGATATTGTCATTAGATGAAGCCTAACATTTTAGGAAATGAAGCCAAAATTCTGCTTGTTCAGAGGGGTGATAAGAGTGTTCATAAACTGAAATCCAGGAGGCTTCTGAGACCCACAAAACAGGGGTGTGACAGGTCCGTCAGGGCACGCCTGCATTAGAGTACCGGTCTTCCTACCAGGATGCTCTGTTTATTTTTAAAGGCTTTCAAAAGCCATCTTCCATTTACACCTAACATTTAAACAAGGGTCTTATTTTCAAGGCTAATTTGTCTCTGCGTCTTAACCGGCCGCATTTTCACAATTAGCCGTCTGTGTCCCCCGGAGCCGCGGGAGCCCGGCGGGGGATTGCAGCACTCGCCTTGCAAGGCAGGGAAGGGGGGGCTGCCTGGCTGCCGTTTCCATGCGGTACAGGCAGCGTGATCAGAGCGCTAACACAACAGCCTGTGTAATTACATGTTTCTGGGAAGTGTGTTAGCTCCGTGGGGAGCTGAGTCCATTTGGAGGGGAGGAGGAAGAGACTTTCTTTGGGGATGGGGGGCGGGGGGTGTAAGGTGAAAAGGGTCATTGAGTAACCCAGCACTCGCTCGAATATGATAAAGGTAATTGTTGCTCTCAAGTGAGCACCGGGTGCTTCCTGGCTCTGACTGCTCTCACTCATTGCTCATGTCTGTGTTATGCAGGCGTCTGCTCTCCAAACCAGGCGCAGCAGGGCTTTGCAAGAAGAGAGAAGAGGTTTGACCCTGTTGGAAGCGGTACGTTGCGATGTTTGACGTTGTTTCTGCGCTAGCATCACCAGGGCAAGGAGAAAGATGCAGAGTCAGGGGCACGGCAGTTCTGTGCTACCTAGGATCTATTTAGGTGGAGGAAGGAGAGTGGCAATTAAAAGCAATTAATTTCAGTCCGTGTGCCGGGGCAGGGAGAGGATGGCTTGGACCTAACCTGTCATGTAGGTGTTTGATACGTGTCCTGTGCTGCTGCTGCTTTCCGTGGTGGCGTGTGCCTGAGCTTTAAATATCCTGCAGTTCCCGATATCTTGTTTCTCCAGCCGTCTCTCTGTTTCATTTTCCTCTTCTCTCTAGTGTAAAATTTGGCCTAGCTTAAGCTTCTTTCCCTGGCTGTGAAGGTTATTTCTTTCCCTCCTCTCCTCCCCACCCCCTCATCCATCCTCTCCTCCTCTTGCAAATGCTCTACGACCCTGATTTGGGGTTTCTCTCCCTGCAGTGAGCTGTGGGCTCTGTGGATGCTTTGCCGTGACGGAGGGCCGAGGGCTGATCGTGTCGTGGGGAGGATTTGTATGTAGGAAGAGAGGAGATGGCTGTGCAGCGTGCTCCCGAATCTGCTCTGAGCCTGCTGATGGTAAGTGCCTGCTGAAATCCATTTGGGAAGGGGGGGTGGGAAAGGGGAGCTGCACCGCATGGATTCAGGGCTCCAAATCCATGGGAGGATTTTGCGTGAGCCGGTGCTTAGCTTTTACAGGTCCCAGGGAACTTTGCAAAAGGCTCATCTGGGGCTTGCATGGAGACGTTTCCTCCCACGATGGGTTTTAGTACATCTGGACCAGTGCTCAAGGCAGGGTTTTGAAGTCACCTTTCCGGCAGAGCTGGCACTTGCGTTTGGGGTTTATCCTGAGCTGCAGTTTCATTTTGTTCATTATATCAGTGTCTTGAATTCTCACATCCTCCTGCTTTCTCCTGCTTTTGCCCTTGCTGATTGTGACACAACTTAAAAGATGAGAGAGAGACCGTGATTCCTCTGCTGATCTAGGAATGTGTTGTTAGCTGTGACCAGGTACTCAGCTGTGGTATCACTTGGGAAATGGTCCTCTAATGCAGTGAATTGCCATTCAACTAACTGCAGAGTGTGTCAGATCTCCTACTGACTGCAGAGCACAGGGTAATGACTAGTATTTATCCGAGCTATTTGCTACAACATGTTGAGCCACTGACCTACTTCTCAAAGTTCTGCATATTTATAATATTTTAAAGAAGATTATTTAGCAAAACACGTGGCTGACTCTAGAAACATGCCAGTGTTCTGCTGCAATTAAGATAAACCCTTTGGTGGTGTATTAGAGAGTTGTTTAGCTTAACTGATTTTTATTTTTTTCCTCTCTTGTACTCCTGTTACCATTTTCCGTGCATCAGCATCAGGGATGACTTTAGAGTCAGATCTCTGTTAGATGTTTTTCTGCCTCAATGTCACCGCAACATTTCCGCTGGAGAGTTGTTATAAGAAGCATGAGTGTGCACATGTGTGCATGTGAATGCATAGATATATAGGCATTACATACATTTTTATATAATTATTATTACTGATCTCTCTTCTGATTGCATTAGGGAATGGTCCCTAGCACTCAGAGACATGATGAGTTAAGTAAAGGGAATGATGCAGGATAAGAGCCCCATAGTGCCTAAGGTTGTTAACGAAGGTCAAGTTGAGAAAGCAAATTTTATGTCCATTACTCAAAATGCTAAACATGCTATTAAGCCTCTACATGGTTTGTTTTATATTTGCCAGTGACTGACTTGCTGTGCAAGCTCATTTTATTTCCTCTTGCTTACCTCCGGCCTTCCTGGCTATTTAAACAGCCTCTTTCTACTTCTCTTTCAAAAATAAATTGATGGATTCCTGTCACCCCTGTGTCATTCTTTGGGCTCAGTATGCTTTTAGTTTCACCACCCTATGAATTCTCAAGTTAAACTCCTCCTTCCTTAATCTCTGTACTTCTTGAAGAGATCTTGTCAAATTCTGTTGCAGTGCCAAGCTGGCAACAAATTTCCTCTCCTAAATCATAGCCTTCTGTGACTACATGGCCTTGCCCCAGTTGTTATTTTGAGATGTGTTGGGCATTTCTACAGCTCTGTCCTGTAACCAGGGCTCTTTGGTCTCCTTACCTTGGACACAACCCTGGGCTCCCAGACTCACGTGGATGGGCTATGTTGGGTTGGGGTTCCACAGCCAAAGAAGTTCCTGCCTTTGAACTGATGGATAGCTGGGAGTGGTGGTTGTGGAAAGGTATTTCTGGGTTGCAAAAGGATTCATTTAACTGTATGAGCTCTGCTCCAGGATGGTCTGGTTTGAGAGGTTGTTATGGCTGTGGAAAAGGCTATTTGGTATGTCAGATGCTCCTCTTTGCAAACGGCTTCTTTTACCTTGGATTTTTCTCGGGTTGTGAATCAGTTTAGTTAACTACAGAAACATCATCTTTTCCCCTCTGCTCTGCCTTGGCTTTGACTGCAAGCCTGATCAGTCTCCCCTGGAATCAATAATAAATTCTTGCATAATTCATCCCACAATTAGCAGCTATAATGGCATCTCTTCTAAAACTGCCACCCTCCAGAGATTCAAAGACTAGATGTCTTTGGTAAATCCACAGAAGTAGCTTTTAATACTTCAATGGGCATTCTCTACTGAGAGAGTTTTCTTTTAGCAATGAGGAGTATTTCAGTACTGCATTTCCCCTGCAACAGGATGCAGAATGTGCATTCAACTATCCACTTTTTATGAGACATAATCAGCAGCAGCATTTGGCAGTGCTGCATCATAGTCTGAAAATATCTCCTTCTCAATGGGGTACCTCAAATCTGCAAGGTACTTTTGCTGCAAGTGAAGAAACCAAGCTACAAGGGCCACTAATTGACCTTCCTAGAATTTGACGCACTTGAAACTGAGTGATCCATATCAGGAGTTTGAACATCCCAAACTCCTTTCTGGTTAATTAAGAAAACTGGACATTTCTGGGATATGCTGTTTCTTTCCTAGAGAAGGACCATCTACAGGACATGGGTATCCAGCACCAACAGAAAGAGCTGCACGTGGGACCATGTGGAATGTCAGGGTGCCAGCCAGAATGATGGCTCATCATGACTTACCTGCACCTGGTAAATGTTACCCAGGACATGGTGGTGATGTGGCCCAAAGCAGCTTCCAGACAGTAGGTCAGCAGGGAGCTGCACTTCGCTTGTGCAGCCATTAGCTCACCAGAGAATCTCATTACACCTGCAGGCTTAGGTGGACAGATCCTACTTCTGTTTAGTGAAAAAAAATATTGACCATATAGTTAATTAATCAAAATTGAATTGGTTTATATTTTGATATTGTTTTCTAGCCAATTTAATACTCAGGTGAGTTTTTTTCCCTGTTTGATGTGATTCTTTTTTTTTTTCTCCTCCTATGCCAGGGAAAAACCTTGATGAAGGAAAATTTCAGTCTTAAACATGTATTTTCCTAACACAAAGATACTGTTTTCATACAAAGACTGCAATCTGCAAATATGACTGCAATCTGCAAATATAACTGCAATTTGTCCATCCTGGTAAATATCTTGTGTTACAAATGAGTCTGGATTGTGCCTTTTCTGCATGACTTTTGCCTCTGCCTTGCTTCAGAGATCACAGCAGATGAGGGACGTTGCCTTGTTCAGCATGAAGGAAGTTGGGCTGAACTGTGCCCAAAGTTACTCTAGCTGTAACGTTATTGAATCATTAAAACAGAGCTTCCTCAGCTTCTGTGAATCAAGAAGAGGGAGCATCTAAGCATGAAATAGCAAATATCATGTCTTGTTAGGGGTGATAACACCTGCAGTGTTAAGATCATTAATGCTGATGGGAGAAAGTAAGTGATACCAGTAGGATTTTATGTCTATCTTATTAGTATATTGTAAAATTTTAAAGCTGCAGACATATTGATTGCACAGATTTTAACAGCACAATAAGTTATGATACCTGCTGTCTCCTGAGACAGCATTATTGCATCTCATGAAAATAGATCTTAGGGACTTGACCTTCAAACTACTGTGGGTCATAACACTAACTCTAATTAATCTGTGTTAAGTGACAACAGAGATTACAATGAACAAGGTATACAGCTCAGTGTTTACCAATTAATATAAAATGATCTTAAAATGGTAGGGAAGAGAAGCATGGTTCTCTGTTTCTGGGCTGGAAACATGTTCTCTGTTTCCTGGCTCCAGCTAGCTGCCTTCTCCATCAAAATCAAGTTTTTTCTTATTTATAACCCAGCTTTATTCTCTTTGATCTGGTGTATATGAATATTTTCCTTGAAGAAATTACAATATAACATTAGAAAACAAATACAGTTGTAACTGCTTGTGTTTGGAGGAGCATCTTTCATTTCAGGAGACTGTGTGATGCTTTGACATGCTAAAATTTGTTATTTTGTGTCTGAGTTGCATTCAAGCTGAGGCTGGAATAGAGTTGCATGTGAGATACCCTAGGTGACCTTCACTGTATGGGATTTGGTTATCTCTATAATTAAAGGGGGAAAAGTTAGCAGTGAATTTGGAGCATTAACTCAGTCTGTAGTGTTCACAATGCCCAGGATGAAGAGTGAGAAATTGGCTGGCCACCCCAGTGTCAAGGCTGTCAACCTCAGTGTTTCCCTGTTATACCAGGGTTGAAGGTGTTTCAGTGGATGCCTAAGGAAGGCACTTGCAACAGGAGGACATGTGAAAACTCTGTTTCCACACTGTAGCATAAATAATTGATATTTGAGTGTTATTGTCCACTGAAAATTCCATATTTCTGCTGTGCTTCCAATCCTCCTTTTTAAGAGGGTTCTCCTGAGTCACCTTCCATCTCTCAGGCAAAGATACACTGGCATCCTCAAAACAATGTGAACCTCCTTGATCTGATCATTTTTCTGGAGCGTAGCACTAAACTCTACAGAAATGATCTTAAAATACACTAAAAGGTTTAACTGGATCCTTACTAAATGCTGTGAGGGCCATGCCCTGCTTGATAGGCTTCTGAGGTTTTTGACTTGACAACATTCTGGACATTGCATAAATTATTTCACATGTTTAATCGCTGAGTTTTATGTCTGAAATCTGGCCCTGTGAAGACAAATTTAGCAACTAACTAAAAAGATAGAGAGCTTCCAAGACCCTAGGACTCTCCCCCCATCCCCCCATAAAGCTGTATTCTGTCCCCCTCAAGCCCCTAAACAGATTGCAGCAGCACAGCTCGGCTTGGAGGATCATATTAAAACCTTTGGGAGCCGCAAGGTTACAGTGGAAGGATGAGGTCATTTTCTGCCTCTCTCATCTCAGGCTTAAATTATTTCTTTGTTGACAGTGTGCAAAAGCCCTCGACTTTCAAACCTCCTCACTGCAACCTCATCTGCAGACCACGTTGACCTGGGAGGTCAATGCTTGGCACACTCCTGCCACAAAGACAAAACCCACTCATTCCTTGCCATCGCGTGGTGCAGAGGTTAATGCAGCTCTCAGCTGATGTTGAAGCAGTGTGACGTGTCAGCAGTGCGTGACCGATACACATCGGTCTGGGTGTAAGCAGCATTGCTTGGGAATGAATAACGCCTCCCCCTGGGAATCGGCTGCACCGCTGACATCTAGCCCTCTTCAGCTTCATGCCCAAAATGAGGTCTGTGGGGACACTTGAGCAGCAAGGGGAGGTGATTATGCAGCCTTCTCCATGCTGCTTTCACAGATATTTCCACCGTGCAGGTGTGTGGGTCCCACCCGCAGCCTTCCCAGAAGGTCTGGGCGGGAGATGATAATGCACCATGGCACCGGGAGGTCGCTGGGGAGGAGCTGTGCTGGCAGGAATCTCCCTTCCTCCCTGGCTCTGTCCTTGCTCCAGCCAGGCAGTAATTTGCTAATGGGCTTCACTAGCAGCAAAAGCTGAGCTGTGCTGGTTGCTCTTTTAGAGGATAGGATGAGAGACCAAATTCCTGCTCAGTGCTTTGTGGCTGCGTGTGACCATGGACTGGGAATTTAGCCATTTCTTGTTGATAATTTCCCCTGTAGCACTGAATTATATCTGAACTTTATTATTTGCCTTTCAAAACTTGCAGTAAGACTTCAAACACAGTGATTTAATTCAGATGAATGAGATTAAACACTCTCTGGGATTACTCTTGGCTTCCCTGTGGTGGATGTCACCTTTTACCCATCTGAGCTGCAGGACTATAAAATCATTATCCTGCAATTCTGCTCTAGTGCATGCCATCAGTTTTCTTTTCCTTGTTCTTCTGCATGAATATGCTGTCGAAGAAGCAGACCCTAATGTTTACACATCTGAATTCTTCTGTTTATTACTACACTTTAAAACAGGAGTAAGAGGGATTAGTGGCTTATTTTTTTTATTATGAGTATGGCTTGTGGCTTGTATTCCAGCTGCTCATTCTGAATGAGTGATAAAATTATCTGATCAGAGATGTGGCCATTGATTTTTTTTTTTTTTCTGAGGCTATAGAGCATTGCTATTTGTAGAAGAGAATTAGTGGGCACTTCAGTAAATTATCATTATGATTAATTGGAGCCTTTCTACAATTAGGAGCAAAGTAACATATTAACAGATTGAAAAGATCACCAAATATGAAAACTCCTTTTGACAGTATATAAAAAAATCGTATCACTTGGGCTTTTTAAAATATAATGCATTGGAAAACTTGACTGATATCCCTAAGCCAAAATAAAATGTAAAAAATGCTGTAATTATTATAATGAAAATGCAAGGTTGTAAATAGCTGCTAACACATGGGAAGGACTTGTAACATTGGGCAACTGCAATTTTTCCTTTTCTTTGCCTCCTGGTTATGAATGTCATACTTCTGTGATTACTGTACTCATAATTTCTCAGTGTGGCAATGATCCAGCCCACTGACAGGCTAATGTGGTTAGCACATAAGGACTCTGATATGTACAAAGCTCCCATGTGGATCCTTCTCCAGTACATCCCATGAAAATGCAGATTTTTGTGATGTGGCACTTAAAGCTGTTGTGCTCAGGTGGCTGGACTGCAAGTCCTCACAAAATCTGTCAGCACCAGTGATGGCCAGTTTGTTTCTTGTGTCTTGATGAAAAAAAGGCTACCAGATGGATGTGGGGGTCAGTGAGAGGGACTGGAGATTTGGGCTCTCCCCAGCCAGCATAAAGGCTGCCAGGGAATGCGTGTTTCCATTGCTGCCATCACTGGCAAACCTTGGGTAAACACCTCCCTGTGCTCCTCAAGGTGGACACATTTTGTCCCCACGTATCTTAATTCTTTCTGCTTTTGACTATCTACAAGCACAGAAACTTTTAGAAGTGAGTTGAAATCAGCTGTTTCACACAGCGGTTTTAACCACGCCGAGCACCAAACTAATCTGAACCCATCATCAACTCCAAGTGATATGAATTTTCTTTTTTAAATGAATTCTTGGGCTGGTCTGAAACTGAAGCTCTCAAAACATATTATTGAGGCTCCTGCTTGCTTTTTTGAAGGATCTTGTCACATTAGGGAGTCCTACTAAGAGCCCTGTTAGCATGCACTTGTCCAGCAGCAATGTATTTCCAAAACCTTGCAGGAAACCACTGCAGTACCAGTTGTTCCTTGAGAAGCCTCCCAGGCATGAAGAGACCTACAGAGTGTCTGTATTTCATGGAAACAAAAGCCACAGTGAGTGCCAGAAACCGATTTAGAGGAATGGACCTACGCTCAAAATCTTACCCGTTTTTTGCATCCTTCATGTGATCAAAGCTGGTAATTCCCAAATTCAAACCAGCATCTCCTAGTGCTAGCTCTAGCATCCAGCCTGAGCTTTTCAGGTCCCCCAAAAAGCTCATGATTGTGCTGACCAGTAACAATGACACCTGAGCCCGAAGTGCTAAATTTTTACGTCATGTTTGAAAAGCCTTGCTGGAATAATTAAATATAATGAATGAATATAAACCGGAAAAGCATAAAGCTGGGTGCAAAAATAATGTACCCTAATATCTTTGTAAATCTTTTGCAGAGATGTCAGGGCAACACACAATTTGATAAAAACCAGAATATCCCTTCCCCTTACAGTCCATACCCCAGGACACACTGCCCACCTCTTGCCAAAGAAGGGATGCTCTCTGCAGTGTCCACGTCCTTTGCTGTTCTCCCTTCTCTCAATCCATTTACAACCACTAGAGAGATGAATATTATTTTTAGGGAGGCTTTCCTAGCACAGAAGCAGAATTCACACAGAGCTTTGCTCCACAATATTTTTCTGTCTGTGGGCAGGCTGTGATAATCCTCATATTGCAAGACACACGGCTTTGGTTCCCCATAATTTGTGTGAAGTTAATGGAGGAGTGTTGTAGAACATATGTTTGGCTTAATATAAGTTCAAGGGTTTTTTTAGTCTAATATACTGAAATAGAATCCAGGACACCTTCACAGTAAATAAGATTGACAAGTTTTTCATTTTTTAATAATATGAGGCTAATTGAGCTCTAGTGGTCAGAGCACATTGTATTTCCTGGTAATTAATTGCTGGCTGTGGTAGTTGACTGCACAAAACTACGCCTTGGGCCATTAACCCCAGGTCGTTAGTACTCAAGGAAATGTCTAGTGAAGGTCATTATTACTGCTGTTATATAAGCTATTGTAATAGGAAAGAGTTGGCATGAGCTTTTAAAAAACCCATTTTGCCTATTCTGGTCTCATTTCAGAGATCTAGCAGCAAAGACTGTTCCCAGTTATTCTGCATTTACATTAATTTTCAGGAGGGTAGAGTTTGACCACTTTTGTAAAAACAGAGATCAATTAAGTGGAGTGTTTGAGAGGTTTCTGTTTATGTGGCCTAAAATGTCGGCCTTCCCAGCACACTGACACAGGTTGTGTTTGTAGTCTCAATCCCAGGGGGCTGGATAAGGATTGAGGAGCAAGGCACAGACTCCGGGTCGGTGAATGTGGAGCAAAAGGGTCAGCTGTTGAATGATGTCAGGCCAGTGGTGTTTGTGTGCTGATATCTCTGATTTGGATTGAATTTCCAAAGTTTTGGTGATGGACCAAAATCAGCCTTGTTGTGTAAACAAGCCTTTCTTCTTTTTATCCTATTGCCTCCAGAAGGGCTTCTAATTTCCAGATCAAGAAGGAGCTATAGGGAGATTTGTGTTTGTCCTGTTACTCAAACAACTCTGTGGGTCAGATTCCCCAGAGCAGCAGAATGCACCTTCCTTTAACAAGATGTTCGTAATAATAATAGCACTTATTTACTATATTAAATTCAGTTTTATATTGAATGCTGTTTTCTCTAATCATGTGTTTAAAATAGGGTCAGTATTTCATGCAGACCAAAGTCCTTGAATCATTTTTTCTGAGACTGCTGTCTTTAGTGTTGTTGTGAGGAAGCACTTAAGCTGCAAAGAAGCAAAATTACAGATGGCAGAAGATACAGTGATGACACAAGGAAAATGATGGGGAAATTTTGTAATTTGCTGATGTTCCTGGCAGTGGGTTTTATTTTTTTCCACTTGGAAATTTTTTTTTGTAGATAGGAATTAAATATTTCCAGAGGAACAGACCTGTATTGACCTCTTGATCAATACAGCAGCTTGTTTTGTCACCATTCTTACCGCAATATATAAGCAAAGGCTTATTTGTTCAGAGTCCCTTACCAATGGAATGCCTCTCTTGAACTCTCTGTCTAATCTCTTCTGTATCTAACATCAGTTGCAGTATCTGCTGTTCACTGTCTTGAAAGAAATAATACACCAAACATGCTGCTTACAATTCTTCCAACACAAATGTTTTTGCATTGTGGAAATGTTTTGAGCTGTTCTTTCATCAAGGTTGTACTGCTAGATTTCGTTGGTTGGGTAGTGCTTAAGCCATTTTAGGGAGTTTCTTGCTTTTGGATGCCCCATTTAAATTTGAAGAGCTAAATGAAGAATCATCCGTATGAAATTTCCTTGAAAACTTTGATTCACCAGTAGGAATTAAACCTTAGCTGAAAAGTCTAGAGGTGCCTGGTGTCTTGGATCCTGTTCTGAATGTTCCTGTTTGGTTTTTCTCTGTTTAGGGATTTACCTGAGATACTCCTTCCAAATACAGGTTTCAACATGAACTTTCTACATTTTTTCCAAGAAAATGCATCTGTGCTTACATTACGATGTTTTGACTAACCCTGAATATATCTGGGGAGAAGAGGAGGAAATGAGTGCTATCCACTTGCATGATAAAATGTAAACTGATGGCAGAGAGTTACTGGACATTTTAAGACTGTATGAACACATGGACAAATTGAAAAACCCCAGCAGTTTCATACATAATGGGAGTAAGGAACAAATCCTATTTGAAATCTGCATCATTGTCCATGTATAATAAAGCAGGGGGTGGCTTAATTGCCAAAGGTTTTGCAAATTGAATAAAATATAGTAATCTCTAAATAAGATAGCAGTCAGTTTTAATTTTTAATAATCTTTAAGTAAGCATTCACAACACGTCTGCTATTTGTGCATTAGCACAACTGTCTCTGAGTAGTCAGAGTCATTCTTTCATATGTAGGTTGGTGTCAATTGATTTTCCATGGTCAGTAGCTGTGGTTGAATCTGTTTAAGTTCCATAAAACTTCCCCCATTGCACAAAACCAGTCCTGTCTGAGGAAAAAGAATTTGAGCTTTCTTTTCTCAGGATCGTGCTGGGAATAGAGTGTAAATCCATATTATTCTACTTATCTCCATGACATTTCCAATTTCTACAGATGCAATCAAAAGAATTTGGCTCATTGATCTTCAAACTCTTTGACAATTTCACACTCTGAGCTGAGTGGTGTGAGCTGTACAGTCACCCCATTGCTTTTCATCAATAGAAGTTTTTACCTAGATCAAGGCAGCACATTTGCTGCATTTGAGCTATGAATCTTTGAGATTGTTATTGGTTTACTGGTGGAATATTTATCTTCAAACTGAAATGAATTCTTAGATGAGTCATTGCATACATACCCTGTCTTGATATTTTTAGGTGCTAAAGCCACTATTTCAATGAGGCTGGGTTGGGGAAAATTGTCCATAATGTTTCGGATGTACAATTAAAGTGCCATCTGCCTCTGTGATGCAGCAGATGTATAATTGATATTCACTGCTGATTTGCCTCTTGATTTTCTGCAGACATTGAATACTGTAATTGTTTATATGGCATGATCCTAAATACCCATGTGAGAATTTTCTTCCTCACGTGTTCCTAACAGAAGTATCACTACCATCCATAATACTCCGGAGATGGATTCATTAAAAGGTAATTTGAAGAGAGCTAAGCTAAAATCTTGTAAGTAAGTATACTTACTTAAAGAATATATTAAACCCAGTGAGTAATTGAAAAAGAAGTTTTCAAGAGGAGTGGCTTATTCCTGTAGGATCATGGTTTAATATA
>VYZS01071194.1:10202-24809 GCA_013400695.1 Neodrepanis coruscans | reverse complement strand
CATCCCTTCCCTTCCCTTCCCTTCCCTTCCCTTCCCTTCCCTTCCCTTCCCTTCTATTACTCTTTTCCTAAAAAGACTTAATGCAATAGAGCTTCTTATTCTATCTCACCTGTGTTTCTACATTTTCCCCCATTAAGAAGACATCCTTTTTTTCCTAGTACCTGTCCCTGAGAGTTCATGCCATACTTTAACACACATATTGTGATGAATATACATGTTTCTGAAATTTCTGGAGTACATATGACAGGCCATAAAGGAAATAAGATTGAAAGTGGCTGGTGATTCTATCTATCTATCTATCTATCTATCTATCTATCTATCTATCTATCTATCTATCTATCTATCTATCTACCTACCTACCTACCTATCTATCTGTGAAATTCTAAACCAATTCACTGTTTTGTTCATGCTATCACAGTTTATAGAATTTTTCAGTGTGATTCTTATAAGAATTATTGTATATTTCTCTAACAAGAGCAGCTGAAAATGCATGTAGTTTTATGTCTGCATAGGTCTGTGATCAAAATGACAAATTATGGTTTTGTTACATAATTATCAGTTATGTAATTCCAGTTATAATCTCTCCTCTCACTATTATGCGGTGCTCCCCAAATAATAGCTATTTATGATTGTCAATTCTACACTATACGTTCTATGTTCCACCTGCTCCTGGTTCCATAAAATGCATTCTTGTGTTCATTTTTGACTTTTTTTTCCCTGTTCTGTAAACTCATTCTTCTCTGTGCAGTACACTCTGTCTTTCCTTTGCTTTCCAAGCTTTTATTTTTCATACTGTTGCTACTCTACCATGAGCCAAAGGTGATGAGAGGTTGGTTAGCTAAACCGTACTCCTGGGTCCCTCAAGGAAAGCAAAAATATTTGTATCATAGCAATGATTTAGAGACCTAATTTTAACTTCTGAACTGTGAAGGTCAGAAGAAGTAGGAAATGGTACTAACAGGAAAGAAGGGCTATACATAGAATTCCTTGACACAGTCTTGTCTAAGTATACAGAGAAAAGTTATGGTATCAATACTTTCTTTGAGTGCAAAACAGCTAATCAGCCTCCTGCTATCCTGCTATCATGCAAAGACATCCAAATATATTCTTGTAAGGCTTTAAAAACAAAAACTGGTCAATTTTGTCGAGTGTATATTGCTTTGGTATTTTCTCCTTACTTCCAGCTGCTGCAGTGGGTTTTATTTTATTTTGGAGAGAGCTTTATGTTCTCTCAGAGCATCTCTTGATAAAAATCAGATCATTCAGTTGCTTTCCCAGAGTGTTTTCAGTCTAATTTCAGATGTGACATGGTGAAGAGCATAAT
This sequence comes from Neodrepanis coruscans, assembly GCA_013400695.1. Lineage (NCBI taxonomy): Eukaryota > Metazoa > Chordata > Aves > Passeriformes > Philepittidae > Neodrepanis > Neodrepanis coruscans. The sequence continues at coordinate 23,485 of VYZS01071194.1, read as the reverse complement.
AAAACTTAGGAGAAAGAGAGAGAGAGAGAAAAAAAAACAAAGAGCTCAGTAATAAGAGATTACATGGTTTTCCAGTAGAATCTAATACACATGGTGGGGAAACAAGTTCAAAATAAAACCACAGTAAACTGTTTTCTTGCTGATATCACTGGGAAAATAAGCACTTCCAAAACTTTGGTTTTGTTGTATAAATGGATTATTCACAAGCATATCCTACATGATATCAGGTAAGTGCCAGGAATAATGAAGGGAAAACCTTGAGCTCACTTGTCAGTCAGAGCCTTTTCTTTTTTAAAAGGTGATCATGCAGCTCCTAAGTTGGAGGGCTCTCTTGCTGTGGAAGGGACCATCATTTTTGCAGCCGGGGCAGCTCCATTTGCCACGTGTTTTTGGGAAAGAGGGGAGGAAACGCTTGTGAGAGCCTGTTGTGCCAAAGGACTTGATCCAATCCAACAGACAATTAGTGACATGTTTAGTTTTACCTTTCCTGTGGGCAATTTGACTACAGGATATGGTGCCTCATAGAATAAGGACCTTCACATTTCTGTTCCTAGTTTAAAAATTGTGACCATAAAGAATTTTTTTGCTTATGAAGTTTGGAGATGAAACTCTAATTAAAAATTCATTTTCTCCTCTCCCCCCAAATTGCAGCCTCAGAAAAAAAAAAAAAAAAAGCTGAAATGCTATAATACTAGTGAAAATTAGTTTTATTATTAAATAAAATTTCTAAAATTGACTCAGATTTCTGTAAGAGGAACAGTTAATCCTGGCTACAGCCAGAGTGACAGACAAGTCAAAAGAATAAGGCTGTGCAGAAAGACTTTCAGCTGTGCAACAACACAAGAAAAATGTATTTCTAGCAGCAGGTATCAAGATTTCTTTTACTATTGCAATAGTTATAAAGTGGGGATAAAACCAGGGGTCTCTTAGGTGCTCAAGGCCCAGGATATAACAGCAGAGCAGAAAAATAGTGAATGCTGTTAACTTCCTTCATCACAGAGTAGTTGAATAAAAAAAAAAAATATATAAAACGCCTGGGCAAAATTTGAGCTATGTACTTCACTGATGAACAGCACAGTGAGCTGGAGTTGACTGAGCATGGATTTTTTCTAGTAGAGCTAGAGGTAAATGGCTTTGTCATCCATTACACTTTCCCAGCTTTCTTAGATTTCCTCACTGGAAGGAAGCCAGGACGTTACGGGGAGAGAAGAGTTGTTATGTGAGTGGAATGAACAAGAAAATCTCCTGTCTCAGGATGAGCCACATGTTGCCTGGAGCTGAAAGACACAAATTCAAGTCCGTCTTCTACCAGCCTCCTGCCTGCAGAAAGCAGACACGACACTGTTATCCTGCATGTCCCTTTGATATTGTTGCTGTTCTAGTGTAAATATATTCCAGTATGTAAATGTACAAAGAGATCATATGAGCATCTGTGAGGACTGCTCTCTCCCTGGCCCATGGGATAACCATGGAAGTGGTTGTTTCTTTCTCTCCCTTGAAATTTTCCCCCTTATCACTCACTGGTGGGATGGGAAGGTGCCCTGGATCACACAAAGTGGATGAAAGCTTGAGGCTGTGCAAGCTCGCCATCCTCCAGGGTTGATGTGACCCTGTCATAGAGTTTGACTGAACAAGCGTTTTATCCCACATTAAAAGCTGGAGTGAATGTTGTGTGGAATTAGCTCTGAAATGCATTCAAACTGTGTTAACGGGAAGAAAATGAGGGTCTGTTTACATGAAATCAGATTTAAATTGTGGATCATTATTCTTAAACCTTACTCCAGTCTAACTAAGCAGTATGAATTTTTTTTTTCTGTCTCAGTGATACCCAGTGGTACAGTCAGTTTATGTTTTCCCAACCACTGGCCATGTTCTTTATTTAAAAATATAATTAAAGTCTGCTCCTTTGAATTCCCTGAAAACTATTAATAAGAGCAAAAAGGTTAAATCTGAAAGATCATTACTCTGATCCTGCCTTTCTAAAATGTATTGGCTAATGAAAAAAAAACCAATATTTTTAATATGTAGTTACAGATCTGTGTACTTGGTCAGGAGTGCTCAATGTTGTCTACTTATTTCTTCATAGTCTGGACCCATATTATAATCCTAGTACCATGTAACACCCTGTTGAATTCAGTAAAAGCCCAGTAACCTTCCTCAGTCAGCATCACATACATCCTTTTTTTTTTAATTCTCACCATCCCATGTGGGAAGTTTCTTCTTTACCAGAATAAGAAAAGATTATTTTACTAAAGTAAGAATAGAAATTGAATTTGTAAAATTGCCCTTAAGATTCGTAAGACATCATCTCTTGAAGCTGAAGTAATTGTGAGTCCACATGACACTTCTAGAAGGTGTGGGGGCTGGGTAACCTGGGAAGCAGAACTGTCAGTCCAAGTAAAGCTATTCCAACTCATAATCCTTGAAGTACACTTTTAGTATCTTTGTAAAACAAATGTTTACATGTGCAGGATCAAAGCTGACTTACCAGTGCATATANTTAAAAATATAATTAAAGTCTGCTCCTTTGAATTCCCTGAAAACTATTAATAAGAGCAAAAAGGTTAAATCTGAAAGATCATTACTCTGATCCTGCCTTTCTAAAATGTATTGGCTAATGAAAAAAAACCCAATATTTTTAATATGTAGTTACAGATCTGTGTACTTGGTCAGGAGTGCTCAATGTTGTCTACTTATTTCTTCATAGTCTGGACCCATATTATAATCCTAGTACCATGTAACACCCTGTTGAATTCAGTAAAAGCCCAGTAACCTTCCTCAGTCAGCATCACATACATCCTTTTTTTTTTAATTCTCACCATCCCATGTGGGAAGTTTCTTCTTTACCAGAATAAGAAAAGATTATTTTACTAAAGTAAGAATAGAAATTGAATTTGTAAAATTGCCCTTAAGATTCGTAAGACATCATCTCTTGAAGCTGAAGTAAGTGTGAGTCCACATGACACTTCTTCTAGAAGGTGTGGGGGCTGGGTAACCTGGGAAGCAGAACTGTCAGTCCAAGTAAAGCTATTCCAACTCATAATCCTTGAAGTACACTTTTAGTATCTTTGTAAAACAAATGTTTACATGTGCAGGATCAAAGCTGACTTACCAGTGCATATAAAATATTTTGGGTTTTTTAATTTTGTTTATGAAATCTGTTCTATCTACCATGTTTAAATCACTGGGCTTCACCTGTAGTCATAGGAGTATGTTGAATTTTTAAAGAGTTTACACAGATGACCTTAATCCCATGGAGAAACAGTAGATTAATACAAGGGTTATTTGCATTCATTGAGTGCTTGGTCTGTCCGAGAAATGATGACATCAGTCTTGGTCCAAAAGGGATCATGCCTTATTCTAAATTTAAACAGTGGTGAGACAATACTTTTTTTTCAAGAAGGATCATTAATAGCCAAGGGCCTGAACCATTAAACCTTTACATGAACAGTCCTTGCTCATCTAGGATATCTCATGAGGCAATTGCCTTAGCATAAAAGGGCCTTGTAATACAGGGATTGAGGAATTAGTATCTGAAGGAACAACTTCTCTAATTATAGACTAAAAAAGAAAATCCATGTACGAAAGTCCATTTTGCAGATTTGCAGATACGTATTCTGTCTGCTTCTTATTAAGGTGAATCTGGAGAAACCCAGGAGTTATCAAGGCTGTAATGAGTACAAACTTTTAAAATTCAAAACCAATAAAATAATATCCACTTAAAATAATATTCTCTGAAAACAATATCCTCTATCACACAGTGACCAAGTCTTGCTTGACTTGAGCAAGAAACCTAATCCCCATAAATGTCCTACTGCATATATAGTATGGTGAAATTCACTATAATTAATGACCAGTTTATTCTTGAAAGATGACACCCTTGAAGATACCATGTCTTTTATTTTCATGCCAGAAAAAGGAAGGGTTTTTCATGACCACATTATCTGTTGGAGATGTATTTATTTTAGTATTTTTATATTCAATTCTAACAGTTAAGCAAAGCAAAGGAATAATGCACAATAACAATATGGTGTTTTTCCCCTGGATTTCTGATACTCCCTGTATTCTGATCACAGGTATTTGAATCTGTATAGTTCGGTTTGCTGGCAGTCAGAATGAAACAGAATGCCAAGGTACGTGTAATCACAGCAGAGTTATTTTCCCTTTACTCCACAGTGCTTCTCTTCTGACTCCTTCATTAAAAATTGTAAAATTAGTTGCCAGAACGAGCAAGAACAACCTCTGCTTTTCATTTATTTTAGCTAAACCAGGAATATTGCAAGATTGTACATGAACACAGAGAGAAAAGAGGCTGAGAGAGTGGGGAAAGAGTTAAGCATTTGCTGAGGTCCCTTGTCCACTTCCTGGACCTATTTATCACTCTACAGTTTAGGAAAAACCTTATGCTTCAAATAATTATCATACCAATACACAAGACACCTTTTCACTATTTGCTAATTCTAAAAGCAAGGAATAATGTGAGTAACACTTTGAAAGTAATAAGTAAAACATATATCAGTAATTCTGGACATTTCAGCCCAGTGGTCTGGATGAGCAGGGATAGTGGCAGAAGAGACAGAAAGAGGCAGTTTGGGACACAAGGAAGGCAAATGGTCAGATGGCAAAGGACAGCAGGTAGAACTAATACACAAAGGATTTTAAATGTATTTTTTCACATTCAGTAGCTTTGTGTTGCCTCTCCCAACAAGTAAAATATGAAGACACAGTCATACATTCTAGTGCAATAAAAAAGTAATCCTTTTATTAACTTTTGCAATCTTAAGTTAGTAAATTCTTTGGCTTTGAAGTGTATTCAGTCCACAGTTTGGTTATTTCTGCCATAAAGAGGGCTAACATCCTAAGGTATCTTCACATCTATATTACATCTGCTAGTGCTGTTTTCTGTGCAAAAATCCATTCTTGTGCTGTTGTTTGGGTTTTCTAAAACAAATTATTTCTAATAATTTATTAACTTCTGAATGATAGTCTCAGGTCAGCTGCTGCAATTTAACAAACTCACAGATGTTTTTGGAATTAAACGGTATTCTTTTCCCACCTTCAGTTCAGGATTCAGTGGATCCCAGTCTGGGAGAGCAGTGCCACTGGTTTATACCTTGGTTGCTTCAGTGTGGGATCAAAAGTGTTCTCTAGTGCCACAGTCCATGACGAGTACCTTCCATGCCCCTCACCCTGTTTTGCAGCTTCCCATTAAGCTGCTGCTTGCAGAGAACAGTGGGAGGAAAGAGGGAATGGCTTGAACGCTGATTTGCTGTTTCAGCCTGTGGTGGATATTTTCTCCAGTGAGGCAGTTAGCAGCGAGCACAGAGTACCCATTAATGCAAATCTCACATGTGCACGTTGGAGAAAAGTATGGAGGGAGAAAAGGGTGCAGGCAGAATGTTAGCAAGGATATGGGGACGTGGCTGGTACGCAAGAGGGGGTGTGCATGTGTGGAAGGAATGCTGGGCTGAGAATCATAAAATAATATAATAATTCGGGTTGGAAGGGACCTTTAAAGGTTGTCTAGTCCAACCCCCAATGTATGGGGAAGGTGTATTTTGTGCAATGACACGGGGTATGCATCTGAGGGAGCTGAATAAGAGGAGCAGTGGGCAAATGAGCGGGCAAGGGCTTGTTTCTCAGTTCTGGACTGAACTTATTTCCGCTTTGTGCAGCACCCCTCTAAGGCATCAGACTGTATAGATCTGGGGAGGTGAAGGAGTAATGGGAACCTCTATTCCTCTGGCTTTAGAGGAAGTATTAAGAGCTCCTTTGCAAATGATTGGGACTATCTCAACCGGGTTTAATATAGTTCATCCCCTGTGGTGTAAATATTTCACCAGAACAATGATAAGAGTTAATAGTGTCTGGCCGAATTCTACAAGCTGTAGTGCGTTTATCAGACACAAAAACAGTACAGAAGAAATCTGCCTTGAAACAACAAAGTGCTTAAATACACAGCTTACCAGTTCCTGCCCATTTCTGCAACAGGTCCTTGGCTATCACGGTCATCAGATCTAACAGATCATTCACTATTCTTTCCACTCATGTCAGAGCTCATCTAGTACAGATTTTCCTCCAGGCTTTTCAGGTAGCTTCAGGTCACCAGAAACGACGGACACTTTCTTTTTTGCCTTAATGTCCCGTTACTCACGTCAGAGCTATGTAACAACTTTGCTCGCAGCAGCTGAAGTTAGTTTAGAGAGCACACAGCATGGGAGTGATGGAACTTCCTAGCCATGAGAACTTGTCCCATGTTGCCAGACACTGCTACATCAGTCTGCTCCTTTTGGAAATGTGAAGAGCTCCACCCTAACGGTAATTATTATTTCTGTCCTGTTATCTCTACTGAAAGTACTTTTCAAATAATAAATTCCCTTACGTTTAGAAATCATCTGATTTTTAGCTTAAATTAATTATTGGGCAGCTCATCCCCATCTGTTTTTGAAGAAAATGCCTGTGATGCACTCAGACTCGGTAAGGCAAGTTTTCTTACATATTCTCAACTAGAATCCCTGCCATTGCTTTGCTGCCACAGATTCACATCAGCCTCATCGGAAAAGGACGGGTGCGCTGGCTGTGCGAAGGGCCGGTGTTTCGGTACTGATGGTAGCTCTGCATTCGGGGAGTGGTACTGGTGCGAACGTGGGTTGTGGGTGGGTGCACACGGCAGCCGGGAGGTGAAGGCACCGGTGGTGGGTGCGGGTGACTTAATGTGGGCGCTCTGGCCATGGCGTGTCTGCGTGGACCCGGGAGGAGAGGCTGGCTGGGGTCGGTCCGTATGGTGGGTACGTCTGGGTGTTTTGGGGAAGGGACTGTGGGCCTCTGTCAGCNTGCAAGGCTGCGGGCGGCGCTCCCCGAAGCGGCGGCGGCTCCGTTCCTGCGCTCACTCCGCGCTGCCGCAGCCCCCAGCGCCCGCGGCGCCCGGGCGCTCCCTCGCCGCGCAGGTAAGGGGGGGACTCCTGGGCGGGCAACGCCACCGGCACTTGCCCCGCTCGGCTCCGGCAGCTCGTCCTCGGGCACTGGAAACCGGCCGCCGCTCCCTCGCTCCCTTCCCGCGGCAACTAGTTGGGGGAGCGGTCGGGCGGTGCTGCCCGGGTTGCCGAGAAATTTGCAAAGTCGGAGTAGCGGCGCGCTGCCCCGTCGCCGTCCCATGCCTCCTCGGCCGCCTCCCGGCAGGGAGCCGGAGCCGGTCGGAGCGGTGCCGTGACGGGGCGCAGGGCGGAGGCTGCCGCAGCCGGCATTGGGGTGGGGGGAGCTGCGCAGAGTGGGTGTATCGGGGCGCTGATGTGTCCGGCTCCCGTTGCAGGCTGCTCGAGTACTTCAGAGCGAGCGGGAGGCTGAGCCGGCGGCATCCCGAGCATCTCCAGCGAGCGCCCGCCAGCAACCCGGCAGCGACTGAAATTTCGGAGTCTTCAGAGAGGGGAGAAAGACCCTCACCCTCCGTAGCCTCCTCAATGAGTGCCAAGCTCTCCAAGGAGTTGAGGCTGTCTCTGCCGCCCTGTCTTCTGAACAGGACATCTACCTCCTTAAATACAAGCAGCACCTGCATCACGCAAATGGGTCAGCTCTTCCAGTCCTTCTCATCCACCCTGGTTTTAATTGTCCTAGTCACCCTAATTTTCTGCCTAATCCTCCTCTCCCTCACCACCTTCCACATCCACAAGAGAAAGATGAAGAAGCGGAAAATGCAAAAGGCTCAGGAGGAGTATGAACGGGACCACTGTGCCCGCAGCAGCAATAGCAGGAGCCAGCACCCTGGGACGGTGGTGCAGGGAGAGGCACCCGAAGGAAGAGACAGCCGACTGGGAAGACCTCCCCAGGACTCGGAGATCCAGCGCTCTTCTTCCTCGGCAGCCCCCAGCTCTCAGCAAGCACAGGCTTGTTCGGACACAGCTGGTGCGGGGCTCCTGCAGACGGTGATTTTGTCATGATGGTTTGGGGGAGACCTCGCGAAGGCGCTGATTGCCGCTGATTGGTGTTGTAAATACCTGAGTGATTATTCTAGTCCCCGAATAAGAAGAAAACATTGCTAATTCAAATGAACGAACAAGCCCATGATCAAGCGCATGACATACCACATTGCGTTTCTCATTGATTATGTGAGGAAAGGATGCATCTTTTAACTGGAGCAGGAGCTGCACACAGCTACTAAATACCAAGTCATCCACCTACAGGAGAGGGTCAGGGGTAGGGGTCCCTTTTTCCTGGACATTTTTATCCCACGGACTAGGATGTTCCTGCTCTTGGGACTCCCGCTGCACCCTGTGTCGCTGTTGCATGGTGTGGGTTGCGGTGTGGGTGAGTGGTGTGGGGGGAAAGGCAGGTCTGGTGAGTACCTTGGGACCCTCCTGTCCCTTCGGACCAGACTTGGAAGTACACTGTGGTCTCCTTTTGTGCTGAGGTGTATGCCCCTGTCCCACTCCTCTCAGTCCTTTCCAAGGCTGGATATTGTTTTGTGTAGAAACGGCCACCCATAGTTGGACTTAAATGCAAGTGCCCTCCAGTCTCACAGCCCTGTGCCCCCAACTGCAGTACTGATTGATCCACTATCTGGGGAATGGAGTCAGCTGTCTGCATAGAGCGATGCTTGAGCTTTCCTCTCCCTTCATCCCCCCTTATCTTCGAATGCCCCTCTTCACCATCCCTGTTCCCATACCCATGCCATGAAACTTGAATGGTACTGGATTTGGGTTTCTATGTGGAAGGGAGAGGTAATGTGCTGTAACTTGCCTATCGTCTCCCAGAGGAGGTTATCTTTATAGCTCCTGTTGGTCCTGAAACAATCCAGTTCTGCACCAGGCACCCTGCACTGAACGCCTGCATTTACTGCTTCGCCTCCCAGCCAGGAATCCTCCAGCAGTACTGATCTCGCTTCTACTTTTTTAGACTGATGTGTATTTTTAACCCTCCTAATCTTGTAGACAATTAGGGACAGACAACACTTAATTTTCTCCTGGTTTCCCTTCTGGGAAACAAACCATGTCATTTTGCAAAAAATGTCCACTCCTAAACCCTGGCAAATATTTATTTTAGAAGTGGCTGGTGTAGTTTATCCCTAGCAAGGACCAAAAGTTTGTCTGTGAATGGTGGGTGTGAGTGGCTGCTGGTACTGTGTCTGTTGGAGGAAGCAGTGTTGGTTACAGAAAATGCGGCTTTGCTTAGTGATTAAATCAATGACCATTACTTGAAGGTGCCTTAACAGAGTGCCGTATCCAAACTTTGAAACATCTAGTGTGGTATTGTAGCAGAGGTAGCCCTCTACTGTGCATACTAACATCTAAAAATTATAGCAAAGAAAAAGTGATCCTGAGGGATTTTTTTTTCTTGCTTTCTGTCCCAGAATTAGAAGTGATTTGAGGAGATTTGAGGAGAGTAATAGACAACAATTTTTAATATTCTGTATCCTTTGTATTTCTTCTCTGCTGTGCCCTGCCTTCTAGGGTGGCTGACTAGAAAAAGCCCAGACATATGGACCAGGAAGTCTGGGGCCCTAATCTTGGAATGAATGCCATTAACCAATTTAAAACAGGGAAAGAGGATGGCAGAAGTGCTTCATAATCCTCTAACAGCCCCAAAATGCAAATGTTTCAGGGCACTGTTTCTTTTACCCAGTTTTATCTGTTTCTGATTTTTCCTGGTCTGATGGGAGATTGCTGTTTGGATCCATGCCTCCAGAGCTTTAGGCAAGTTCTGCATCATCCAGCTCGTAGAGCTGCTCCACCTGCTGAGATTAGTGTGGCGAGTGCATGGTATGTGCAACCGAGTGGTCTTTGCCTGTTGCTGTTTGATGTGAGCCATGGCCGACTCTTGCCATCAGTCAGCATGATCAGATGGTAATGGCTACTTTGTTGTTCCTGGAGAAGGAAATTGGCTTTGTTTTGTTTCCTCTAATAAAGGATGTGTGAACTTTTGTGTTTAACCTCCTTATGCAACTGCAGCACAGTATTGCACCACAGGGAATAAATTTAGGACAGTGAAGAGTATTCAGTGAACAGTAATGGAGCTTCTTGACCGTTGATCTCCACTAAATAGAAAGATATTACTTTCCCCTTTATTTTGTGCCTTTAACCCCCCCATCCCCCAAACCAACAGTGTATAATTTGAAGTTTTATAAAGGCAGTAAGATGTTCCAAATCACTCCAGCGCATTTCTGGTTGATGATTCCACTTCTTTAGTGTCTGAAATCAGATACTCTTCCTTCTGCCTTATGCACTCAAGGCATGCAATAATTTCCCAGAAGTGTACTACTTGTCACATCTCATTGCATTTATAAAATTGCCCTATTTTTGAAGAAAAAAAGAAGGATGGAGATATATATATATGTATATCTTGATATGCATTATGGATATACAGGTATATGTATTATTTATATAATCTCATGACACTAAAAGTAGTTGCGAAAGTGTGACTAGAATTAACATGTTACCATGTAAAACTCTATCCTCTGTTAATTAGCTTTGATTTAATGTTTTAATATCTCTGTATTTATGTAAATCTGTGTAAATTATATGGTCTATTAGTAAAATTTCATACTGACTTTAATTTTTGCAGAACTGTGAGCTTCTTGTGGTGTCATTTAAGGTTTTTTATTTCTAAAGGTAAATTAAACAAGATATGAGAGGTTATAAATTCCTATTATCACACAGAATTACTGCAATAAAGTTCATGCATACTCCCAATACACAGTCCTATCTTGAGGTATTGTAGGCTTATAAGGTTTAATTGACTGGTCTCAGGAGATCTAGCTGATACAAGCAGGACATGTAGATTTTCATTTTCATGAAACAATAAACAATCTAGGGAATAGATGTGGATTTTTAAAACAGAGTTTATGCTTGGAGGTTCTGTCAAATCAATTGCTTCAAAACCCTACAGCTACAGCTAAACTTCTGCACTTAGCATTCAGTATTAATAAGGCTGACGCTTCTTTCCCCTCCCCCTCCTACTTAAACTAGAAAAGAGTAGAAAATTGTTCACATTTCTAAAGCATACATTTTCAGCTAACTGTGAAACTGCCCAAAGGGTTTTGAATATATATATATTTTATGCAAATGTAATATCTATGTATCTGTATCCATATATTTAAATATTTTTGTGTAACCTTTTCTACGATATTTGATAGAGATGCTGGGTAAATGCTTGTTCCATTCTCAAACATGAGGAAGGATTTGTACCCTCTTGAAGCAGACATTCTTTTTCCTGTGAATTTGCACTGGTTTCGACAAGGGACGATGACGACTGGGCAGCTGAGTGTTGACTGCTGAAAGCAAGAACCGCCTTTCCTCTGTTAAGGGGCACATCCTCCAGCTGGATTTTCCTGGTTTTGTTTTGGAGCTGGTTGCCCACTAGCATCCTGCATGTGTAAGAATAAGAAGTGCTGTGGTGCTCAACAGTTCCTGTCTGGTCCAGCTGTCATTTGGTGGGAGAAGCATGACAGCAGAGACTCATTTGGTAGAGCCTAGTGAGAACAGAGCTTAACTGCAACATGGTGGCCACGCTGGGTCTGGATCAAAGAATCAGCGACACCTCATCCTGTGCTCCTGTGCTCAGAACCTGCTGCTGCCCTGGGGATTTGTCCAGCTCCTGCTGGTATCAACAAGAGTGGCTTGCACTGACTGCCAAGGGACTGGCATCTCATCTGTAGTCCACACAGAAGGTGACAGCTCTCTACATCACCACCACTGACCCTTTTCTGCACCTGTCCTCGCAGCCTCCATGGGGATGGAAACCACTGCATCCCATGAGGACTAGGCTGCTTTAGCCTGGTGGCACAGAGAAATCCGCACTGCTACCGTTAGCTCCGCTTCTACGACCTGAGGCATTTAGGTTTCTACATGAATCCTATGCGGATCATGGACAGGGAATGTCATTTCATTAAAATGTATAATTCTGTCATTTTTTTCTGTGAGGGGTTTGTCCCCTGCAAATGTAGTTTCAGGTGAAATTTAGAGTTCTCCATCCAGACGTGTTTTAACTTTTGATACATCTCTCTCAGATGTATATCTATAAATTTATCGGTACATATCTCAAAAGAAATACTGGACAAAAAGCAAAGAACAGAAACTCCACATTATAGACAAAACTGTCCTATGAAATTTTTTTTCTCTTTTATTTAAAATTAATTTTAAAGGCTACATCTTTAATGTAAATAGCAAGTTACTCTGTAATTAATGTTTTCTGTAGCATTTCTGAGTAATTGCTATCTTGTTTCTGGAAAGCTGTGTCCAGTGTTATGAAACAACTGTGCTTTTCTTCTTCTGTTGCTATGAATATGAGTGCAACTTTTATGTAGGGAGGAAAAAGGACATGATTTGACTCTTTAGATAGGACTGAATTATTTTAAGTCCAGTTATAGGACTTGTTTGGTTTTTTTGTTCTAGTAGTTATTCTTTCTGCACGTTAGTATTTTTTCTATGGGTACTTGAAACCCTACATTTTAATAAGTATGCAAGATAAGAAGGGAAACATGAAAAATGATGTAGGAAACATTCTTTTTCCTCTTTTATGTAAATAGCAAAATTTATAAGGACTTAGATACCATTTCATTGCATTTCTCATCTATATAGAAATTGGCATGACTCATATACAAACCTTTAATAACACTTTCATTTATGTTAAAAGTTAGAACTACTTTTATCCAGGACTGACTTTCTCATCTCTTTCTGGTATCTAACAATTTTCCCCTGAAGCCAAGTTTTACATCTGATGGCTAAATAAATTTCTAGTAGAACAGAACCTCCTTCTGTTTTTAGTCTTTTGCATGTAGGTCTTTGGTCTGAATCCAGCCAAAGTCAATAGTGTTAAAAAGTGTGTTTTGACCTTGCAAAAACTGGGTGGTGTATGAGCTTGAGGAGAGAGGTGACTGACGGGCAAACAGGTGACGTACCTGGCAATGGTAACAGTTAACTTTCTTGTTTGGAGTTGTGAAAGTGAAGCCTCCCTGTTCACTGGATGGACCTGAGTGAAGGGCGACCCATTCCAGCTACAGCAGAGATAAATATAAATGTCTTTGCTGATACTGTTACTCTAAAACATCATTTTCTATATGATACTAGATTTTATTTCTGTAAATTATCTGTAATGTATTTCTTATTCAAATCAAAGGGGTTTTCATTGCTTCATCAGTACTGTATGTTCTTTGTGGGTAACTAGAAGAATTAATTTTCCAATCCTTTTAACCCAATACCTCTACAAGCATCAATTTTGTATGAGTTAGGAAATAAATAAATATTTGGATCAGAACACTGTCAGTAAAAATTGCCTTTATTTATATAATCTGG
>VYZS01071163.1:17428-43836 GCA_013400695.1 Neodrepanis coruscans | reverse complement strand
ACCGGAGCCTAAAACGTCTTAGTGCGCCCTCCTTCCCTTCCCGCCGCTTCGGCGGGTACCCCCACCCCGAGGTATGGATAGATGGTGAGATGATGTCCCACCGCCTCTCACCTTCGCAGACGCCCACTTCGTACTCGGTGATGGAGTCTCCGTTGAGCGGCGGTCGGATAACACAGCGCAAGCCCCGGTCGCAAGCCCCGTGCAGCCCATAGACTCCCCCGCAGCTCTCGTTCCGTTGCCGAGCGCACATGAAACAGCAGCCGCAGATCCCCTGCACGATGCTACCAGGGCAGCTCTTCGGTTCTTCGCATTTGGATTCGTCGCAGGGCAAGCAGACGAGAGCCCGCGTCCCCGACTCGCCCAGCAGCAGGGCCAGCAGGAACAGCCACCCTGCCGCCGCCAGGTGCCAGCCGCCGTCTCCGCCCGGGCGTCTCCTCCCCGCCGAGACCGCTGCCAGGTACATCCCAGCCGCCGCAGCCCGGCCTGGACCGGTGGGGAGCCTCTCGGAAGCCCCCTCGCCGGGCGGCACACCCGAGCGTGCCGCGGCTGCTTCCCGCCGCCCCCGCCTCCGGCCCCCCGAAGAAAGTTTCCTCTCTCGGCGGCGGCGGCCGCTTCGGCCAAACTTCTCCTCCGGGCGGCGGCTCCGCCCGCTGCCCCCTCCGGGAAGCGGCGTCCCTCAGTCCGCTCGTCCCTCGCCTGCCGGTTCCCGGTCCCGCGGCGCCGTCCGTGCGAGCAGCTGCAAGCGAGCTTCTGGCGAGAGCGGCGAGGGCGGCTGCTGTCTCCCGCTCGCCGCCCGAGTCCCGACTCGCCTCCTGCCCGAGTCTCGCCCCGCTCCGAGTGCGCCCTCTGCCCTTCACCCATTGGGCGGCGATCGTCCTCGCACCGCCCCGGCTGCCTGTCCGCGCCCTGTCATTGGGTGCGACTCAGGACGGCCCCGCCCGCTCTCTTCCCGCCCCCCCGCAGCCCCAGATCCCGGGGCTGGAAGAGGCGCAGCGGAGGCGAAGAACAGCCTTGGGCCCCACAGCGGCGGCCTCCGCCGCCTCCCCCTGCCCCTCCCCTCCCCCTCCCGGTACTCCATGCGCGGAGCGGAGCGGAGCGAGGCGGCGGCGGCGCCAGGCGTGGGGACGGGCTGGCGGCGGCCCGGGGGACACCGGGAGTGGGGAGGGGAGAGGGCCCCGCGAAGGGCGCAGCCATAGCAGGTCGACGCCGTGGGGAATCGCGAAAGGGGCCTCGCCGTCCCCGGCGGTGAGAGCCTCCTCCTCTTCCTCCGCCTTCAAGGGGCGCGGGGATCCGGGACGGGACGGGATCCGCTGTGTTCCGGCGCCGCGGGAGGGGAGATCCTGACGGTCCCTTCTCCGTCCCGTACCCGCAGCTGAGCTCCCGGGCGCGTCCCGGTGCCCCGCGGGTGCGCAGACGGTGGCAGAACCGCTCTGCGGGGGTGGGAGGGGCTGACTGGGACGGCACTCCGGACGACGGGGCAACCCCTCCGCCCGATTCGTAAACAGGCGGCGGTGCCGCTGCACGCCCGCCGACCTCGGCACCAAAAGCCGCCCCCGGACCGGCTGGCGCTCTTCACTGGCACACGGGCAAGAGGCGCCGCGGCTGCCGGCCGGTCTCCCTGCCGAGCGGCTGCCGTCGCTGCTTCGGGGCGGCCGCGGCCGTGCGCCGCCCGNGGCCGGCAGGCGGCAGCGCTCGGGGCGCCGCTCGTTCCGGCGGAGTGCGGCTGGCGGGAGGTGCCGCTCCGAGCCGGGGAGAAGGGGCGGCCGAGGGAAAATCGGAAAGAACGGTGTTATCGAAGGACAAGGATCTGTCGTGTCTGCGCTCGGTAACCGCGGGCGGCAACGACGGGGCGGAGGAGATGGCAGGGGAACGGGAGGTAATTGGCTGCACAGGGCGGTCCCTCGGTATAATCTCTGAGCAGGACCTGCAGCTGCCGTGTCCTGGCCTGCCCAAGGTGCGAAAGCACCTCTGGGAACGAGGCATCCCGCGGTCAGCAGTGCTCGGAACTGTGGCCGTTCAGAAGATGAAGCCATTGGCTCCGCAGGCGGGTTGTGTCAGCTGAAGGTTGCTCAGACAGGAAGGCTTGGGTTGCCCGTACCCGTGCCAGCGATTTGAGAAAGAGGTTCTGGGAACTTAATATAGGTTATTTTGGAGGGGGCCAAGGTACGGCTTCTACAGAGTCTCTAGTCCCACGCACTCGACCACTTTGGCAGAACAAAACGGTTCTCATGTCAACCGAGGAGATGCTGTTGAAGGGCAAAGCTCCCCACTGGCAAGGCAGAGGACAAGTTGCCACCACGAATAGAAGAAACTGTAGTGTAAATATTTCTCAGGACTAGTGTACGTTTTTAGTGTGTTTTAAAAGCGCTGTGGTTCGCTGTTGTTCACTCCAGCCTAAATGCCTACTGGTAGCAAAGGTTCACTATTACTAGCGCAGGCCCATTGCTAATGGAAACAGTGCAGCCATCTAACATGATGTTGAAAAATAGGACATTTCCATATTTGTCTGAAAGAAAGCATTTGCCACATTCGACTTATTTTTAAAAATAATGTTTTTATCATGGAAAAATAGCAGCCTTTATTATGAGCCATTCAGAAATTAAACTAAATTGTAGCAGATTATTTTTCAAGTCCTATAATGTTTTAATTAGCCTCAGTAGCTTGCTAGGTCTGTTTTTCAGTGAAACCCCATTATTGTGATAAAATGCTATCAAGACAGCATTCATTACATGGATTCAGGCCATTTAGCAGACATGTCTCAAAAACGAATGGGCAAACAGCGATTATATTGGGCAACGGTATTTGAATTAATACTGTGATAACATTTTTTAACAGATTTGGAACGTAAATGACAAGCTGATCTCACTGAAGGCTCTGTGTTTTGGTATAAACAAACCCAATGTGTAATTTGAGAACAACCAAAAATACTGTGTGTTCATGAATTCCAGAAAGCAGTAGGTCAAGAATCACCCCAAAGGTCATACAAGACAAGCGCTCAAACTCTGAATGTTATGCCAAATGGCCATACTCCCAGCTGAAGCAACACACCAAGCAAGAAGCTTTGTGCCATTTCCTGAAAAATGCAGGTTCTTCCCTCATGCTCAGCCGTCTCATGTCAGTTTGCCGAAGCACCTGCAGGGGTCAGAGTACTTTTGATTCACCAGAAGTTTCCACCAAAAAACCCACTGCGATTTGGATGAAAGCAGTTTGTAAAAACATACAATTTCCTCTGAGCTGGAAATACTGCCTTTTGGTCATGTCTTTTACTGACGAGGCGCATGAAGGGGTTTTGCCTTCTATGTATAGCATCGCTGAGATTGCTTTTTGAATGAGGCATAAGTTCCTGCAACTGTTTTTAAAAGACTGTTCACAAATCTGAGATTGTGCAGAAGGGAATTGCAGTAGTGATTTTTAGTGCTAGAGAGGATGCTGTATGATACAATGCATAATCAGAGGCTTGAATTTAATAAGCTTAGTTTATCAAAAGATGAAAAATGAACTGATTACAGTGTATTAATCCCCTCATGTGGAAAAATGAATTGGTCTTTTAAAAATATGTAGGTATTTTTCCAGGACTTGTGAACATAGCCAGCGTGGAAATCCCAGAGATGTTGGATTGCATGCTCAGGCAGTTCAATATTTCCCAGACATGCCAGACCTACCAGTCGTGTACTGTACTGATGTTCAGTGTATTCAATGCACAAAGAATTCACTGGACCTACTGTGCCTGTTTGCTTGTGTGGGAATGAACAAAGAAGTGCTAGAAGCAGTACAAAAACACATGAAGAGGAAAGCTACAGACAGCTTAGATAAGAATGTTGTAGGACCCTGAGAAAAAGAGAGCAAACTTTTAAGCTGATTGCCAAGTCGGAGAGGCTTCAGCTGTGAGCAGGATTAGTACCCGCTTCATACACTGTTTATTCAGTGATAACTGCATGTAAGGGAGAAAAATAATGGAAATATTTATGGAACAAGGACCAAAATTTACGTTTCTTGTCTCCTTATGCCTCGCCCATTAGGTACAAGTCACAAACTGTTCATGCTTATACTTGTGTTTCCCTGTTCTGGCCCTAGGAATCTAAATACTTCATTGCACAGTGGCACAGATTCAACAGGAAAGGTAGAGAATTCTCTTGCCCCAAACCTGAGAAGAGTCCATAGGGACAATGAGATACTCCTTAGAAATTAGAAAATTTGATATCTGATGTCTTTACAGGGAAGGTGAATATCCTTGCTTTCACCAGGAAAAAACAGTGAACTGTCCTTACTGGGCAATTCACTTAACCCTTCTCCTACCTTCTTCTTGATTTATTAAGGATCCTACTCATCCAAATAACTTAAGAGTAAGTGGATTCAGCTACAGAAGTGAAATCCAGCTCCTTATTTCCCCTAGAAACAGGTTAGTAAATACTACTGAGTACATCTGTGGGAGGAAGACAAGCATTCTGATAAACAGGCTGTAACAGCTGAAATTTCCTGTGCTTGTTTTCCTGTAATGTTAGTGCTGTATTGAAGCCACATCTAGGCTGGATGAAGTTGCAGCAGTAACGGAGTGGAGCTGTATGGCTTTCTTGGTCATCATGGAGCGCGGAACTTTTGCAAAGGCATACAATGCTATGAGAAAACTGCTACCTCTTTCACTGGTTTCTCAGTCCTGTACTCACTGCCCTTCCTCCTGATATTTCTGGCCATGTGAGGAGTACATGTTCAGCATAGATCTCCTGTAAATCAGGTATTCACAGTAAGGACAATTTATGACATAGGTGAAGATCACATTTATACTACCGAAAATAAACACATTTCTTCCCTAACACTGAATAAAATATCAAAATGTCCACATTGCAGTTCAAAAGACTGTTTCCACTGTGCTGATATATACTGGTAACCTATATATCTCTGAATTTTGGAAACATTGGTGTTTTTAATACAAAATTTGTATCTTTCTTTTACACAAATGTTTTGTTTCTGTTCTGTGCCTCATTGTGTCTTTGTTGCACATTACTTTTTTATTCTTCAGTCTCCCAAGATCATTTATGTTCTCTTTTATAGCAGTATCTTGACATAAACTCTTTTGTAAATAGGTTATACACATGAACAATCTCTACTAGTAGGAAAAAAAAAGATCAAGATGAAATCTGCCACTAATACAAGCAGTGCTGAATCAGTCTAAATCACATGAGAATAATTTCTCTCATCCTCACAGAGATATCATGGGCTTATTACATTAGTAGCTGCAAGGTGTTTCAAAACCCTTAAATTGAAAATGTCAGGAAATTGGGAAAGTGAATATAGGAATTCATTTTAATAGAAACAATCTTCTTATGAATTGTTTTGAACCATTTCATAACAAATAACCCATCAGGAAGTCTCAGGGGTTTTTTTCAGCCTTGTAAGCTTTTCCTCTCAGTTGAATTCTTAGCTTGGGACAGCTCTGTAGTTCAGCATTTAAGTCTGGAATAACTAACAGGCAGAATTGCTTGTAGCTTTTTCCTAATACATCTTTGCTCATATGGAACACAGAAGTAAAAAGATCTGTATTTTTGATGGCCTCAGAGCAACTGCATAAGTAATTTTAAAATACAATTGCATGACTAATTTACTTGTGAATGTTTTTTGTCTAAAATTTATAAGCTATATATTAACAAAATTATAAATGAATAGTAATGGCCATATACATGTGTGGTACTTCACATTGTATGTATATCACTGAAATTGTGCATTCGACCTAAGGATTTTTTTCAGATCTTAAGATGTTAGAATATAAAACTTGAAAATTACAAGTTTGAGAACTAGGGAGTCAATACCTATTTAAGCCTATCTACCAGGAGCATACTGGGAAAAAGAACTGCTATATCTAGAAATCCAGTGTTGTATTTAAATTGATCACACAAGGTCACGTTGATTTTAGCTTCCTTAGCATGAAGAAAATACTCTTAACAAATAAGCACACTTAGCAAGGCAAGACAATTTGCTGTCAGTTTACAGAAGAAAAGTAGAAGTCTTTTAAACTGGTATGTCATTCTAGGGATTATTTGCATTTTTATTACAGAAAGTCTGGCCACCAGAAAAGTAGGTGGATTAGATCAGCATCCACAATCCTATTTATAGTGCTGCATACTGATAAGATTTTAAATGTTAAACTATAAATCTCAAAATACTATGTTTATTTCACTGCAGTCTGCTGTGTATCAATAACTGAAGTATAAAATAGATGAAATCAAATAGGATCAGGGATATGCTGGATGTGAACTAGAGTTTGTCATAGCTAATTCCTGATCTTAGTAAGTCCATGAGAATTTCATAGAGTTCTAGGCAAGGTAGATCCTATTCTGAACAGTTTTGAACTCTTGAAGGAGAGTCTGAAGCTGATGGGTACAAAGCAAGCTTGTGGGTAGCTGCTTGTCAGGGTAAATCAGGGCCCAGCTGTAATACTCTCTATTGCAGTTCAAACTCATCAAAACTTGTCTGAGCTTGAAACTCTTCAAATGAATGATTCAAATAGAGGCAAAATGGCTTGTCCTTTGGTTTTCAGCTCAATCAAATACTGAAAGGAAGGTTGTTGAATTACAAGTAAGTGGCAACCACTGAAAAAAGATTTATAATGACAGCGTAAGTGACAATGAAGATCTCCCCTTTCTCTTTTTCTAGAAGGATGATACCTATAAAATGTCTCCAAAATACATCTTCTGTGTTAGAGAAATTTCACTTCATCAGGTACATTCGTATGTGTGGGCCTAGTCTTGATTATTAAAACATGAAAAGCGAAAGAAAAAAAAAACCCAAACACCCAAAACCTAACCCTACCTCAAACCTCCAGGCAGTACAGGGTAAATACAAATTGGCCTTTGGGATCACACCATGAGAATGCAATGGGGAAAGGAATGGTCTGGTGGCACTTCACAGGGTGGGGCCCTGGCGAGTATGGAGCCAGACAGTGTTTCAGTCCTACCAACACAACACAACTCTTCTGCTCACGAATGTGGGCTGGCTTATGCTGAGCTGTTCAGGTGTCTCTAGTCTTATTGTACAGTTAAACCATAACCCAGACAAGCCATAGGCAGTTGACTGAGAGGCACCTATAGCTGATCTTGCTTTATGACAAGAGGGCTACATAAACTCCTGTGAGTTTCCTAACAATATGTCTATAACATTTTCAAGCACTGTTGCATATGCTGGCTGTATTCTGCCTGCCTGAACTCACAAATGACAGGGGCTATCAGGACGATCTCAAGCTGGTGCTTTTCTTATTTAGCAAATGAAAATTATTTTTGATGTCTTTATTAAAGCTTGATGGAAGCTTTCATTCCAAGAAATCACAGCAGATTTCCAGTGGGTTTTTTTGCTGTTTCTAGATTTTAATGCTGATAAATGTAATTGGCCATAAAAGCTACCTATTCCTTCTGACTTGCTTCAATTCATGTCTATAATCACCTTCTCAGTTTCTGCAGGTGATTATGTGAGTTAGCAAAAATGGTTAGGACATTGTGAAGGCTGTTCTGATTACAACTTCACATATGCCAAATTAAGAAGTTTGTGTTCTGGTATCTGCCAAGTATTTTGAAGAAATCAGATTTTGCTAGTTTATC
The DNA here is from genome assembly GCA_013400695.1 of Neodrepanis coruscans. Classification (NCBI taxonomy): domain Eukaryota; kingdom Metazoa; phylum Chordata; class Aves; order Passeriformes; family Philepittidae; genus Neodrepanis; species Neodrepanis coruscans. Next base: position 36,250 of record VYZS01071163.1, on the reverse strand, counting down.
CACCAATCCTAGGAAGATAATGTTGCTTATGAGAGTAAACCAGAGACATTTTCCCAGAGTAAACACGTAATTCTATAGATTGTTTGAGCTTCTTTATTTCTATTGTTGGACAGTCAGTAGACTGTCTAACTGTTCAGCTTTTTAACAGCTTATTTAGAACCATGCATAGCTTAGATACCACTTGCTAAGTCCATATGTCTACAGTTATTGAGGTATGGTTATAGTACGAGAACAAGGTAGTAAAGATCAGCATTCATAACAATTGTGTAGTCTGTTAGTTTTTATGACACCTTAGGGCAAACCCTCAAAGCTTACTCTATTTTTTTCAAGAATATCTAGTCTTACTTATTCGTTACTGGTTTTTTTTTTCTGTTAATGTTTTCTTATTCATGTCATTATATTAATTGGCAATAACTATTTGCAAACTTCTGCGGGTTTTTTTCTGTACATAATGAGAAATACAGTGATTCCTTTTGTAAATTGCTATATAGACATATATGTTGGAAGTCTGGATTTTGTTGTAGGCAACAAACGTTAATGTATTCAGCCTACATCAGAAGATAACTACACATTACACAAGTTCATAACACCTTTTCTTTCAGTCTGCAGGAAGACATGTTCAGTAGACTTCCTGGTCCAGTTTGGCTGAAAGAAGCGAAAGAAAGAACCTAGCTGTATACCCAGTGTTTTGAACAGCATTTATCTTTTCAAGTGTGGAATCTTAAGGTTAGGGACTTGGATAGAGGCTAAGGAAAGAAGCAGAAAAGTAGGATGACTTGCTTATAACAGGGTCAGCAATGCAGTTAGGAAGAGAACACAGCATGTCCTGCTTGAAACATTTCTGCCTCACAGAATGAAAAATGATGGTGAGATAAAAAAAAAAACAAGCCCTGAAGAGCAGAGAAGTCTCAGCAATAAGAAAGATGGGAAGGAGGATGGTTTGATTAGTACAGACTGGTAGAGAATAGGCAGACAAGAAAAATGTTCTCAAACCAGGGGAAAGATGGGTTGGATGCAGTTATGGGGAACTTGCAGTACGTTAGCATCAGTATCATTCTCCCAATCCTTCCCTCTAAATATACAGGGAATTACTGTCAACAGCCTATTACATCATGCCCTTTAAAGCAGAAGGGTTCTCCTCTCATGAAGCCTTCAGGTCATCATTGCTTTTGAGCTGAAGCAGATCAGCACATAGGGTGAAGCAGATAGGAAATGCATTATTTATGGGATTATGTGTCATGGTTTTACCACAAATTTAGCGGTTTTTGACAAGAGATGTCCGAGAGAAGCCACAGACACAACCCAAAATGAAGAAAACACACAAATATCACAGTTTATTTTGCACACACACAAAACCCAACAAATAAAGTGCAACAAAACAGACTAATTAAGTTTCCCAGTGCCCGTGTTGGGATGAGGACACTCCAGGGTAGTGCTGGTCTCTTTCTGAGGCTCCCGGAGGCACGCTGGGGTAACTAGAGGAAGCCCGCAACTGATCTGAGGACCCCCCAGCAGCGTGAGCCTCCACTCAGCTTTTTCTGAAGAAAAAACACTCAAGACAGTTAGAAACCGTGAGCCCCCTCCCCCCTCCCTCTAGCCCCCCTGGGAAGGGATTTCAGTGCTGATGGAAGAGATGTGGTCTTTTGAACCCGGGCAATAGCTGCAGATAATAGCCAGACCATCCGCTTTCGGGAAAAAAAAAAAAACAAACACAAAGGGAAAAAAAACAACGCCCCGAGGAAGAAATCTGCCTCCCAGGAATTCACAAGAAAGAATGTGATTCTGAGAAAGAGAAAAATCCACCCCTCTGAAAAAAGATAATCACAAAAAGACGTGATCACAAGAAAAAGAAGAAAAAACAAACAAACAGCTCCCCCTCCCAGGCAATACCACACCAGACTGCCGCAGCGGAATTGCTGACTCATCCTCCACGTGGACGCTAGTCCCGGCACAAAGACGAGGAGCGATGTTGCCACAGCTATGTCCAGAGCCAAAGAGAAGAGAATGGCACCCGTTCTCCCCTTTTATAGGGGGCCCCGATCGGTGCATGCGCAGATGGGCCCCAGGGGCCGGCCTTTCCTGCGTTTGGTCGAGTAGCGTTGCGGGCCCCACCCCGGGTACAGCTCCGCGTGCACGGTGGCTCACGGGAAATGCCGCGGCCAGCTGGAAGCGACATGCGGGCCAGGACTGCATATCCGGTAATGGCGGTGCCCTCAGCGTGACGCGGCCCCACCCCAGTGCCGCGTGGCCACAGCACCATTCGGCCGCGGCCCCGGTGCTGCGCGGCCGCTGTGCCATGTGGCCGCGGTCCCACGGGGCGGCCCCCCCGCACCTGTGGCCCGGCCCAGAAGTGACGCTGACCCACAAGCCGGAAGTGCCTACCTGGAAGTGGTTAAAGATGACAAAAGGAGTTTGGTTTAACTATACCTGTCTGATGAACATAGTTTTAATAGAAAAATCTTCGTTCAGCTCATTCCTAAAACCCACTGAAGCTAACTTTCCATTACAAGAACTTTATGCACATAAATAAAGGATGGAACACCTATCAGAGCTGGTAAAAGTGTTCTAATTAACTTCATAAAGTTCTGGCCAGTAATTACTTATGTGAAATACATGTATCTTTATTGAACTATCATTCTGATCTTTCCTTTCTTCTGAACTTTGCTTTTTTTTTTTTTTTTTTTAAAAAGGCACAGGAGCAATGTGCAATATGATGCTTACTTTCATTCTAAATCTAACTAGTCCCAGAATTTTTGTACATATGTATTAATAATTTAGCGGGACCGTAACCATGACAATATTGATAGCATATGTAGAATAAATAGGATGCAAGACTGCTTACCCAGTAAGAGTCAACATTTAGAATATTACCAGGATATTTGCAGTTCTCAGATGTGAACTATACATAAGTTACTAACATTGTTTCTTGTATTATAAGCTCTTAATATTTTTAGTTGTTCTTCTCCTGTTATACATTTGTCTATCAATAGTCTCATGCATTTAACAGCTGTGACATGTAAATGGTTAAACCTGACAGTTGTCCTTTAAATTATATTCCTTTAAGTGCCCAAGTGTGTCTCTCTGTTTAAACCTTCTGCTGGGGAAAATATTCGTTGGAAATAGTGTTCACTTGATCTCAGATTTTTCTTAGGCATTGTATTTAAGACCATTCAGAAACAGACAGGGCTGTTTTTTCACTTCCTGGGAGCTCATTACAAAGCACTTTCATTTATGATATGAAAATATTTGATTAAATTCCAACCATGTTATCTGAATTACTGTTTGGAGTTTAAATCAGAGCAATCATGTACCCTGTCTTTTTCAAAACTTCCCATTCACCCAAAATACTATTTTGTTTCTGCCTGTTTTCTCAATCACTTTCCTCTGTTCTATAGTTCAGAGCTTTCATTAATTTCAGTCAATATAAAGGTGCAGCAGGGCTATAAAATGAGCTTTTCCCCAAATCTGGGGACAGTGCAGATGATTGCTATTGCTTGTTGTGGCATGCATTTCAGACGAGTCAGATGAAAGCCTAAGTGCTTCATGTGCTAGAAGTTTCTGTCAGGTGGGACAGGTGATTGATGATCTTTAGTGCTGGGTAAGACCTAAAGGAAATCAGAAATTATCAATATGTTTGATGAAGGGCAGCAGAGAAAGTGTTCATTAGTAGTCCTAGGTTTCCATTTAGGTGTATTGTTCTGCTGGTTTCACAGCTACACTCTGTGCAGAACACTTCATTTGTCTTTATTACTATTGCTAGAACAACAACAAAGTCACCAGTATCTTTAAAAATCACATTGAAGTGGTCAATGTTTATGTTAGTACAAATGCTGTTTCTAAATCTACATATATTTATAGGTCTTCCTTCAGGATATATGAGGGTTAAAACATTAGTGTTAAAATATCCCAAATACAAAGACCTAAAAATCATCAAGTAAAAATTAAAATAATATAAGAAAAAGGGTAAATTTCTATGGGCAACTAGTAAATGCTGAACTTCAAGAAAGGCTATTTTCTGTCACAAGTGCATGTTAGTTTGAACTCTGTGTTGCTTTAAATACAATTAGAGGCAGTGCTGGTGAAGGAAGGGAGTGGCGGTCATTGAAGGAGAGGTCTGGACTTTGGTGCATCATATGGGCAAGACGTGAATGGGAAGTCGATCCCTGGGAATTTTGTCCTGTTTGGGTAGTACAGCTACCTCCACACTTCAGGATACCACTGGTTTCTACTCTCTTCTGTCAGGTACTGGGATGTTTTGGTGACGATATCTACAAATCTTTCTTTAATTAGCTGGAACTGCACTGTGGCCTAAGGGAAGCATTAATAAACACTGACAAAATCTCTCTAAGGTGCAGGGAAATATGCTATGTAAAGCAACGGAACTTGAATGTTTAGAAAAGCTATATGTAAGCTGCCTTTGCAACTGTAAGACACTTCTCACATCTGTAAATAGTCAGCCTTCCCTTCCCTTCCCTTCCCTTCCCTTCCCTTCCCTTCCCTTCCCTTCCCTTCCCTTCCCTTCCCTTCCCTTCCCTTCCCTTCCCTTCCCTTCCCTTCCCTTCCCTTCCCTTCCCTTCCCTTCCCTTCCCTTCCCTTCCCTTCCCTTCCCTCTTTCTTCTTTTTTTTTTCTTTTTTTCATAAATGTGGAAAAAGGTTTCTGATAGGCAAGTGGGAAGAGGTGCAAAGAGGTTTCTGATGGGCAAGTTTAGAAGTACGTATTTTTTACAGATTTCATAGAATTGTAGCTATCTCTATTCACACAGTCCTATGGTATTGAAACTGAATTTATATTGAATGTTGTGGGGAAATAAAAACCTCTGAAAAAATATTTCTGTATTCTGGATATTTAACAGAGCTCATTTCTTGTTTGAGTTAATTCTATTACGCTATATGTAAGTTCACACAAAGATTTTTGGAATGATTTGAAGGACAGTCTAAAAGGGTAACCTTAGTAAGGAAATTGAGGCAATAGGCAAAGGATATAGTAGTAAATGAAGAAAGAACACTAGTTCAGAAGAGAGACTGAAGGTAAGTTCTGGTATACAGCATCCACTGACATCAAATACATAACACAAAAAAAGGTAGAGAGTGAATGTTGACAGCTGGCAAAAGTGGTAGTTAATACACTAAATTATTGTTTTACTTTCATTTACCCGTATCAGATCAGTCAAACCCAGCATATTCTGTCTGGGAAAAAATGACATTTTATGACATGCATTAAAATTCAGTATTAATTAAAACATTTTTTTTCAAATACCACTTTTTGCATAGAGCACACTTTGTAACAGATAATATAATTAAAATATCCAAATTCTTGAAAATAGAGCCATATGTGCTCAACAGATGACGTTTTTGGTTCAAGTGTCTTTATACAAAAGAAAACAGCAGCAAATGTAGTAATAACATTCTTTTAAGGTATGGGAGGTATGGCAGCAATGATAATACTGTGCCTCCGTGATCATTCGTCTCCATCAGCAAATGTCATCTTGAAATCTAATGGATAATGAAACAATTTTCATACCTCAGCAACGCAGATGAGAAAGCTGAACATTTTTACATGTATCCAAATACACTCTACATGATCACATGGATTCTTGACAAGACAGCCGTTACAAAATTCAGTCAGAAAACAGAAAATGAATTATTCAACACAATCTGAAAGAGTTCGTCTTTGAAGGGTGACACTCATTTCTACTGCATTACACAAAGAACCCTGTTTGGGGGGCAAGGAATCTGGTGGGGGGTTGTGGTTGGGTTTTTTTCTGTTTATTTTTGGATTTTGGTCTGTAGCAATTTTTTCTTTAGCTAACCAATTATACAGACAATAAGGCCATTTGAATATTTTTATTTCTTGTCACGAAGATTAAAATCCAGAAAATTGAATGGAACCCAATTCCTCCAGACTGGGGAAATCTTATTTTTGGTTCTCCAGAGCTAAAATATCTTGGTAGCATTTAGTCATTAGTTTGCCATTTCTAAAATATTTTAATTTTTAGGTACATACTGATAAAAGTCAGGGCAATGGAAAACGAGATTTTTAGTGGTATTACTTACAGGGCTTCTCCTCATACAGGACAGGCCAGGAAAAAGGGAAGAGTGAGGAAACCCTGTCTCCATTGAGAGGACTTGAATCTATATTATTCTCCTTCCCAAGCAGCATGGCCACAACACAGCACAGATGACTAGATCCTCAGTCTCTTTAGATGGAGACACTTCCACTTTGCATTAAAACGCATTTTAAACCCAGGTGTTTCATGTCTTTGCCAGCCACCAACCACAATATTCTCCCTATGCCTTTCTTTTTCTACACAGGCCTCTCCTAATGAAGGATATCAGCTAAAGACATTAAGAAAGCCTAATTCATAGTGTATTAGGGAACAGTGAAGAGGTAGCGCAACTCTTCAGTAACAGTAGTTAAATACTTTATGTTGTAAACACAAAAAGATTTCAAAGACTTTCTGCTGAAGAAATCATAATCCAAAAATATTTTGTGCAACCAATCGACCTACACAGGAGAAAACAGGTAAGAAACAAGGATTGAAACTACCAATTTTAGTACAAGGAGTGTTGAAAAGCAAATATATTATCCAAGCTGGAAGCAGCATCAGTAAATGTCTGACAGTTTATAAACCTTCGGTTTATAATTAAGGTTTCTGAAGAAAAAGATCTGTTAGGGTAGATATGTAGTAATTCAAAATCCACTGAACTGGAACATACTACGTGTTCTTTTAAAATCAGATCTTTTAAAATCTTTTAAAATCTATAGTATCTCTGGCTTTTAGAAACAAAAATCTCTTATCAATAATGTATCCTTGCAGAAGAAATAGAATTGCAGGCGTGTGACATGGTCTGCTTTTTTACTTATAGAGTTACAGTTTCATTGACAATATACCCAGTTCTTGGTTCTATTTAATTAACACCAAAATTAATATTGTCATTAATGGATATTGATTTTTAAGATTTCTTTCTTCTGATAATTCACAGACTGTAGTTGTATTACAGGCATGGGAATGACAAATTCACTCATTACAAGATTGAAAAAAAGTACACTAGCAGAGAAATGATACCTAAAAATTTCCAAAGTGCCCTTCCTAATTAGGGCACTTACGTTCAGAAATCCCATTGAAGAACCTATATCCTGTCTGACTTAAACAAGGCACAGTTTAGATTTTAAAATGTAGATAGGTGATGAATGTACTTTGTGGAAAACCTTACATGCTTGTATTGATTTGAAATCAGGATCTAGTATCCTAAAACCATCAGGCTCTATAGAGGTTTACTTGAGTGCTACCAGGTAACCATTTTTACCCAGTTCAGAGAACTTGGTGGCACCATGCTATGGTTTGGCCTATGTGTCTGCTTTCTTTTCAGGGAGGCAAGAAGAGCAAGAATGTTGGATAGAAGGGCTAACTTACATGGTTGACCTGCAATTCATTCAGGATGCAGTCAAGGCACATTCCAGGACCAAAAATTATTCCTATAGCTATAACTTACATTTAAATCTTTTTCTTTTTTCCTTTTAAAAAAGTATTTGGTGAGCACACATATGTACTGGTACAATGATCAGCAGCTTAATGAAGGCTTAAGAAGTCTAAACACTTTCCAGTAGCAAAAAATCCCATAACCACCATGATGAATTCTATAGATGAAAACAATGCTTCATTTTCAGGAACTTTACTCCCATTTTGGATGCTCTTTCATAGGCCTGAAGATTTCCTTTGAGGAGAAGCAAAACCAGAGACCTAGACCTAACAATAGAAGTTCTTAACTAACGTTAGCTTTGCCCTGAGCACACTTAAACTATATAAATTTCAATGACCTCCTGAATTTTGTTTCTGTGACAGTTGCAACAGGAGAGGGAAAACCTGATAGTAAAATTTTTTGGAAATGGAGATCCAAAATGTAATCAGAAGACACAGAAGTTCTATTTGTGATTGCTGCTCCTAGACCCTAATGAATCCTGTGAGAGCCCCTTGGACTGAGCTCACTGGTCATTCTGTGGGAACACAACCCTTCTTTCTCTTTACAAGAACAATACAATGGAAACTCTACTAAGAGTTAGCCATGGAATTTCCATTTCCCCATACAGGATTTTCCTGTACAGGATTAATCTGGACAGTTAATGGCTTCTTAGCTGAGCTTTAACTTAGGTTCAAAAGCATATGAATGCTCTCTTGGGTGGAATAGCAGGCTACTGGAGGATATGAAATATTTCCTCAGTGGAGGCATTTACCAAAGCCTCTGTAGGACTTCCATGAATCCATGAAAGCCAAGTCTTCTGAAAATTTTCATGTTAATTTATATAGTTGTTTTAATAAAAGGAGTCATGGAATCCCATACCTCATATACATTAATTTTCCATCCAGCAGTATAAATTTGGCCATCTTGTACTTCAGTGAAAACCACTTCTGTAAGCAGAGTGTAACTAAGCAAGAACTAGCATAATGGAAAGTTTCATTTCCAAAATATAATAAAGTATAATAAAGTTGCTGGAATAATGAAGGAAGTGAACATTGCTTGCACTTATGGTACTCATTTATGCTTTTATGAATACGAATTTGTGTGATAAATGAAATCTATCACACTATTTAAAACTTGATTAAAATGTTTCTTTTGTTTTTGCTTTTGAGTCTTTACAAAATACTTAGGTTTTAATGTTTCTACTATAAATGTTTCTGATGGATACTACTATGCATGGACCTAGTCCAACTCTCACTTATCTCAGTGCAAAGATTCCTTTGATGTTGATGGGCGCTGGATCATGTGATCGATATGTCTTGCTGTTCATATACATTAGTATACAAAATTTTTAATGATCCACAAATAAACAAAGATATTACTGCCATCTGATTTTCCAGCATAGATATATTACCTAAAACAAGTAGTTCCATAAGCAGTGGAATTAGTGAAGCATAATTTTATATCATTTGCATCTAAGTGTGAATTTCTGTGTGGATTCTCTTATGCCTATCCATGATTGCACTCCCACAGCAGCCTTTGCTGCCAGGGCAGCAATATCTGTATCTCCCCATCCTCTGAGTCCAGTTATTTTCATGAGACTTGTAGGAAACGTATACAGATGAGTCTTCTAACTCCTTGTTGAATCTGGGCAAAAGTAGCTAACAGATTTACTAGGGGCTGACAGATAGGTGACATAAAAGCTTACAAATGTTATAGTTGTAAGCCACATTCCTGGGGAAACTGAACTAAAAGTAAAGGAATGCACACACTGGACTTTGTATCATCAGACTTCGATAATATTCTAAAGGAGTAGTTAATAAGAAACCACAAATGTGGATTTAAAAGGAACAAGAAGTAATCTAAGTTTTAATAAGCAACACAGGAAGCTTGGTTATCCCCCTAAGCACAGCTCAGCATTATACAACCTCATGACTTCCCAGGGGAGGCATCTTGCTCCACTGAGACCCCAATGCCTCCTGGACCTTCCCAGCATACAGTTGGTATTTGAAATATTTATGGTACTGCTAGATGCCTCTGGGAGCAGCTGATTCCATCAAGAATTAAGACTTGCTTTGTAAGCCTGAGCAGAATGGGAACATACCTTGGCTTGGTTCCCACTGCACTTTGGTAAGCAAAATAGGGAATGATTTTACTTAATTTCTGGGGAATGCACTCTTAAGAATGAGGAAAGAGTCCTTAAATAAGAGAGAGGAGGAAAATGAAGAATTCATAGTGTCAGACCTTGTGGTCTTTTTTTATTCTTGTTCATTCTTTTAACCTTCGAGACTGCATATTTAAAAAGACTTGCAGAAGTAATAGTAAGCATACTGGGTCAAACTGACCAGTTATTCTGGAAGGAATTTGATCCTCAACAGTTTTTTAAATGAACTGCATTAACAATTAATAAGTGAGAATATATTATAACAATCCATAAATGTAAAAGCCTTAATTCCAACATGGAGTAAATAATATTGAAATTGGTGTATTTTAGATGGAATTAGTACTTGTATTCAAAGTTTACACTGCATAGTTCTTTCATTACAATTGCCTACAGCTTTGCCAATGTCAACAATCTGAAATAAAATTTTTTACTTCTATCCTCTGTTCCAAGCCGATTTTATATTTTAACTTAAATTCAAAAGAAAAATAATGAATGAAAGGCAAAGAAGTACTTATGCAAATGTTCAGTCCTCCTATCTTCTATTCTCAAAAATCATTGTTTTGTAAAGCTCTACCATTGTAATCAAGATTATTTTGAAAGACAGAAGGAATAGTCCTGAAATAAGACAGATGAATCTATCAATCTAAGGAACACCCAGGCAGAATTGTCCAAATTATAAATCTTTGAGAACATAATTTCTCTATCTTCCGTAGAGTTTGTTGAAGACTTACTGATAGAAGTCTCAAAACTTTTAATTTGCATTTTCTGACTAAACTCTTCAAGTGGGTGTCATTAATTTTGTACACGTAACACGTTGTATAACCTTCATTTGGCTAATTTATGTGCCTAATTTATGTTATATTCCTTTCTACCACTTAGAGTTTGAGATAGATAGTGGATGAAGCAAAAGAGATAGAAAGAAATGTTCTCTTTTACTTGGTTTTACCAAAGTGAGACCTGCTAAAGCTTTACTTTGCCAGGAACTTTTGTGTACTCTAGAACAAGACTGTTATAATGAATATGTTCAAGTAGGTCAAATCAAAGTTATTTTAATCATGACATTTTATCATTTTGCTACTTAAGCATTCTTTTAAGACCATTTTTACTTGGAATCAGGTGTATCTGATTGCTTTACAGTCTACTACTTCAATTAACAGACCATAATTTACCTATTACATATATTATAAGGTTAATCCATTGTTGTTTTCTAAATGATGTTAGAATTCATTATGCCTTGGGGAACAATTCATATCCCACTGGCTGCTCAAGATTGTAATTTTTCAAAACTCTCAGTATATCAATGTTTTTCTTGCAAATCTTTTTCTGGTCATTAAAAAAATGTAGAATTTTATATCTTGAATAAGTGGTTTATTGTTTGTTTATAGTGTATCATCTTAGGAAATTGCTGCCATATTTTGCTGTGTATCCATCCTGCTGCAGACTTCCTCGCAAAGTAATTTTTCGTGTGGGGTTTACACAAGATGAATGTTTAAAGAGTTTGAAATCAATACTGCATGCTCTGCCATGTAGGTGGTATCCAAAAATTTCTTCCAAATTTAGCTATATGTTTTGTAGCACCTGTTTCACAAGTTCTTGGCACCTGCTCTCCTTATGGGAGTATTAACATTTACTTCAGTGGGGATAACATCCAGTCCAGTATTTGTTGATCTTCCCACACAATATCAACAACTATACTACTAGAAGAAACAAATATCAGAATAGAGAAGCATAACATACTGGCCCACAGATCCTTTGTGTCTTAACCCTGTAGCTATTTCTACGAGACTTAGGAGTTTACTACTCTGGGTAAAGTAGTATGGAGGAGGATGGAAAAGCTATGCTTCCCTCAATGCTTCTGGTAAAAACAACAGCAAACCAAAAAGGTTTGCAAAGTATGGCTTTCACAGATGCATCCTCAGAATTATCAGTTAAAAGTCTACTGCTTACAAAATCCTCACAATGCAATAGGGGCTAAAAATTAAGCTTTCTGATTTTTTATTACAGTATTTCACAATAGGTCTATATTATGTCCCTGGGCAAACTCTGGTTTATGAGATNTGAAAGGCAAAGAAGTACCTATGCAAATGTTCAGTCCTCCTATCTTCTATTCTCAAAAATCATTGTTTTGTAAAGCTCTACCATTGTAATCAAGATTATTTTGAAAGACAGAAGGAATAGTCCTGAAATAAGACAGATGAATCTATCAATCTAAGGAACACCCAGGCAGAATTGTCCAAATTATNATTTACCTATTACATATATTATAAGGTTAATCCATTGTTGTTTTCTAAATGATGTTAGAATTCATTATGCCTTGGGGAACAATTCATATCCCACTGGCTGCTCAAGATTGTAATTTTTCAAAACTCTCAGTATATCAATGTTTTTCTTGCAAATCTTTTTCTGGTCATTAAAAAAATGTAGAATTTTATATCTTGAATAAGTGGTTTATTGTTTGTTTATAGTGTATCATCTTAGGAAATTGCTGCCATATTTTGCTGTGTATCCATCCTGCTGCAGACTTCCTCGCAAAGTAATTTTTCGTGTGGGGTTTACACAAGATGAATGTTTAAAGAGTTTGAAATCAATACTGCATGCTCTGCCATGTAGGTGGTATCCAAAAATTTCTTCCAAATTTAGCTATATGTTTTGTAGCACCTGTTTCACAAGTTCTTGGCACCTGCTCTCCTTATGGGAGTATTAACATTTACTTCAGTGGGGATAACATCCAGTCCAGTATTTGTTGATCTTCCCACACAATATCAACAACTATACTACTAGAAGAAACAAATATCAGAATAGAGAAGCATAACATACTGGCCCACAGATCCTTTGTGTCTTAACCCTGTAGCTATTTCTACGAGACTTAGGAGTTTACTACTCTGGGTAAAGTAGTATGGAGGAGGATGGAAAAGCTATGCTTCCCTCAATGCTTCTGGTAAAAACAACAGCAAACCAAAAAGGTTTGCAAAGTATGGCTTTCACAGATGCATCCTCAGAATTATCAGTTAAAAGTCTACTGCTTACAAAATCCTCACAATGCAATAGGGGCTAAAAATTAAGCTTTCTGATTTTTTATTACAGTATTTCACAATAGGTCTATATTATGTCCCTGGGCAAACTCTGGTTTATGAGATCTTTGAGATTTAAATTTTGAGATTCTTTTAGCTTACCAGAGCAGAATATGAATTTTTGGCATGTTTGAGAAACAGGGACAGAGACTTAAACTTTGCTGACACATACATGATCATCATCAAACAGACTGTCAGTCTATATTATTTAAACGCAAAACTGCTGTAAAAATTGCCAGTGATCCTGTAATTGTTTCCTATTGTATTAATTAAAAATGCATATAAACAATATAGCATTTTTGTTAATCATTTTAAAGTGCTTTATAAAAGAGGCCAAGATAATAGTAATAGAGAAACTGAGGAAGGAGTGAGAAACTAAGGAAGAGGAATAAACTAAGGAAAAGAAAAAAAAACAAAACAAACCACTGATTTTCACAGTGTTACCAGGTAGATAACACAAATAGTACATGCTCCCGTTATGGGGGCACTGAGGGACAAAGAGGCAGATAACTGTGTTGATCTTGCTTTACAGCCCAGTGCAATGTTAAAAATTGAGCAATGTAATCTTCTATGGAGGAGGGAAGCAACATGTACATTACCGCTTTCTTCCTCTCTCATCTCAGGATGTAAAACTGGAAAAAAGTGCTCTCTCGTTGCTCTTTAAAGGCATAGTCTAGTCTTTAGCATATGGTCTGAAATGAAAATACTTTGCTGAAGTTAATATTAGCTTCTCAGGTAAATTAGTTTACTACTTTTTCCAAGTCTTAAAAAAAACCCCCAAATTTTTAATGCTCAATATACAGCTATTATTTACTATCAAGATTTCTGTATACTTGAACTGGTAGTAATTTTCTCCACTTTTATGAATCTTTGTTTGTGTTCAATATATCCTAATTTGTTCTAGGTTCCCATTACCTTATCAGTTGTACTTTAGCTCTGATTTTGAAAAACATGAGGAGTGCAAAGAAAATTGTTTGCAAGGCAGAGCTAGATAGAAGTCTTTTCAGACTAAGAAGTTCAGGATTTGACCCTCTGTGTAGATTTTATTTTCAAAGCAGTTTCCCAGAAGCCACACAGAAAAGGGAAACAAAGCTAAATTGGGACAAGGTCAACTGGATATAGAAGTGACTGTAACAAACCTCAAATAGTTCTGTTATTTTTGTTTCAGCTAAAGTTCACAGAATTTTTATTAGGAATCTAACCTAGATATTTACACAGGAATCAGAAAAAACAACTTTCTAATGATTGCCCAGCAGGAAGGTTGTATTCGTAACTGGTGTTAACTTCATACATAATGCTGACAGATTTTTGTTTAGATATTCAAAGACTCGGGAGTCTCTCTCTACCAAGAATATAACAAAGTAGAAAGTAAGAGACTGGGAGAAATCTTTTGAGCCTATTTTGTACTCACTCCTTGCTTGGAAATACAACCAACTAACTAACTTACCAAATATATAAAATACATACTCATGTAAACACAGAGAAACACAGGTATTTCATCAGAATAAGACATGATTCTTTTTCATGGGGCTTTACAACCAAGGTGAGTAGGAGATATATCAGCTCTTATTTAAACAAGATAGAAACGCAGATTGTGCATATTTTTCAAGCAGAAATCCATGATTTCAAATCAATAGATAGGGCTAATTTGTCACAATTAAAAGGAAAGATACTCGTTTAACTTTAGACACTTCTCTCTTCTAAAGAAAACTTACTGTATTATAGATGGAGCAAATTCTTGCATAATCATGGTCTCTTCATGTGTGAATTCACCCCATCCCCTAAAAATTGCTCAGAAATATTAGGTATCAGATAACATAAATCACAGAGCTACTCAGAACTTCCTTAGTTGATAAGAATAGAAATCACTGTTAGGGGTTTCTCTGAGAAGGTGTTTGCAAATCAGAATTCATTTTCTGTCCAAACTAAAGTAGCTTAAATTTATTTGTTCTACAAGGCATGTTACTTTAAAATGAGAAATGCTGAAGAGCTGGAGTTGTCCTTTGTTTGGAAATTTTAGATCTGGGAAGATTTAACTTTGACTGTTTCTACATTTTACTCCTGGTGTGAACATTCGAAGAACATTCTATCATTCTGACTTTCGTTTTTGTGATGATGTTATAGTCTATTTTTCATTGGTGCAACATGCAGATATGATTTTCTTTCATGTACATTTAAGAAAATATTAAGCAAATATATAAAATACATAAACAACATATTGGGCAGATAGATATAGTCTGTATGCTTGTAGTGACTGCTGTTGTTCATTATTCTGAAAGATGACACTTGACAATTCATGCGACGTGGAAAATACAGAGGTTTAAAATAGGAATACAGCTAAAATGCAAAACTCAGCCAAGGGCAACAATATTGCTTGCAAGCTGTTTTTAATAGTTGCAAACTGCCAAATCCTTTAACAACAGAATTAAGGCTAACTGACAGCTGAAGAAAAGTGCACTTGATATTTAGAGATGAACAAGTATCATTTTCAGTGTCATAAAAAGGTAGGCTAGTTCTAACCTTCAGCCTGGATTCAGAATGTCATGATATAAAGGGAAATGCAGTTTCTTTTTGTTCTATCTTGGTCATTATCATGATGACTAAGTTGGGAGCTGTCTCTAAGTCTTTCTTAAAAATGGAAGCAAAAAGGCAGTTTAATAGCATCCTAATTGCAAAAATACACAGTAGGCTTCATACCTTAAAAAAGCACGAGTAAATTAACAAAATATAACTGGTTACAAAGGTAAGCTAAAAGCTAAACATAATAAGACACTGTTTTCAGCATTTCAAAAGAACCAAATACAATACATCAGCAGCTTCAAAATCCTTTTGAATAAGTGCACTCAGAAACAACTAACTAGCAAACAAAGCTATTATGAAGATGACAGTGTGGCCAGTGAACTTTTGGCATGTCAACTCTATAAAATGTAGGCCTCTAGAAATATTCCTCACATTTGAGTAGGTAGAAAACAGCCAAATTTAGCAATAGATGATATAGATGAGATGTGATGATATGCTGCTTTTTACAAATTTTGGCAGCCAAGAATTTCTTTGGAAAGAGAAGTATATTTCTTATGTATTGTTGAAAGGATGTAATTTTTCTTAAGTTTTAAAGGATTGAGAATAATAAAGCGATCAGAATCTCAGAGACCAAAATTTTATCAGATTACTTTATATTACTATATAAGGTGAACCCTTATTCTTTTCTGAAATCACAGAGTCACAGAATCACAGAATTAACAAGGTTGGAAAAGACCATAGTGATCACTGAGTCCAACATATCACCTAACCTATTTCCAACCTATTACCCAACACCATCCCATTATCTAGATCATCTAGATCATCATCATATATCACAGAGTAGCTACTCTAGATCCTACCATATATAGTAATTTCTGACTAATAGAGCTAGTTCTGTTGATAGATAGATAGATCACCTCAGTCTAATAGAGTGGATCAAGTATTATAGAAATACAGAATATTCTGAGTTGGAAGGGGCCCACTAGGATCATCAATATACAACTCCTGGGCCTGCACAGGACAGCCCCAAGAATCACATAATTAGCATTTCATGAAAATGAATGCCCATTGAAAATAAAAAGTAATTTCTTTTTTTAGCTGTTGATTTTGTAAAAATATGAGCATGAAGGTTTATAGGATGAAAAACTACTGAATAACTGAAGTTATAAGAAATAGGGAGGTAATTGTATTTCATTGTCTTTGGTGAATGTCAGGGCAGAATCAACACAGTTTCAGCAAACACACTGTTGAGGTGTTTCCTTTGCCAGATTTTTTCTATTTTATACCTTCAGTAGGAAATCTTCACACAATGTAGGATTGTAAAAATGCCAGATAAGAATATCAATTATTATAAAGGATAAAGTCATCAAAGTGGATTTTCTACTGATATGATAAAAATTGCTCTGCCAACAAAATCTATTGTAAATTGCACTAACAAAGCTGATTTTCTAGGTTTTGATTCAGGAAAGTGACTAAGCATATTCTTAAAGTTAACCTTGCTGAACAGGGGACCTTTAAAGATTAATATGGGCCTCTGGAAATGGGATACAGGATATTCTGAAGTACGCTAGGCTCCCAAATAAAACAGGTCAGAAGTTATGAACTGATGTCTAACAGTTTCTTTTGTACCGCCAAAGCCACTAAAAGAACTACAACAGCATAGGCAAAGCCAGAGCTGCATCTATGCCTGGTTTCACCTCATGACAAGTATGATCTTGCCTTTTTGGTTTTGCTCTTTAATAGTTCTCATTCTGCAAAGACTTCAGAATAATGTTGCTTGTACTGTCAGAATATATTAATTGCTTTAATAAATTTTGTCCTAAGTTTGAATTGTTTAAGCACTTCTATTTTATTTCATTTTTCTTTATAATTGCATACTTTAGAGTTACATATTCTATTTGTTTGATTTCTGAAAATTTTTTTTTAGATGTTGCGTGGATTCCTAAAATAGGAAAGATATTGTGTACCTTGTATCATTAGAACAGATCTGTTCAGCATATTGTTTTATTAAGAATGGATATGTTGCACAATTTTCAGGGCAATTACTGAAATAGAAGCCCTTGTTCTCTCTTGTCAAGTTTTCTTTCCCTGCTTGATTTCCTATTTCTAAATTTAGATAGCCCTTTTTATGATGTCATGGTTGTCATGAATCCTCCACAGGGTTAAGATATGTTGATATGAAAGGTACAAAAATACCATACTGATATAAAATCAAAATGCAAACTATTGGCAACATACTTTAGATCCCAATAGTTAAAAATAGAAATGGAGCAGTAAATGAGGGGGAAAAGCAGGAAGAAAAGGAATTAGGATTAAAGAGCAAATCAAAGATGAGAAAATATATTTAAAAGGACAATGCTTTTCCTCATTGGCATTTATGTATATAACTAAAATAAGCTCAGTTTCATTTTGCTGCAGATAAATATTTAATTAAAATGACAAATGTAATTTTTTTCCTGGTATTTATCCACAACAGATAACTTTCCTCCCCAAATCATCCACAATAGGAATGCATTCAATATATTTTTAAATTCACTTATAATTTACTCAAATATCATTATATTAGATATTAAAACTATGAGCTTGTTTACCTAATTAAGTAAGCATGGTAAATCATACATTATTCATATTATTTGATCAGGTAAGCATGCAAGGTATTAACAAAATATTGAATGATCTAAAGTCTACTTCTATGAGCTCAAGCATGCGTTCTTTAAACTCGCATACATGAATGTCAGTAAATATCAATTGCTAAATATTCCCAGAAATATGTGCTGGGGCTGTATTTATTATTTATTTTTTTAACATGTATGATGGAATAATTGCAGAACATTTGCAATAATAGTTTCCCAAGCTTTTATTTGCTACATAATGGAGATAGGCTTTTTATTGGCTTGTTTTTGTTTTATGGGTTTTTTGTTTTTTTTTTTTGCATGATCACTGTATTAGGTACAAGCTCAAAGTTATTTATGGGGAAAAACACCAATGATGAAACAAAAAAAAGAACACAGAAGATATGAACAACTTCCTGAATTTTTTATGATATTTTGGAAAAACAAAGCAAATACAATTATTCAGACTAAGACGCAGTATTTTGCTAAATCTGCAGATAAAATAAGGATAGAGAAATTCCTCAAAAGTGAAAATTTGCCACAGCTTTTGAATACCCAACAATCTGAACTATGTAATTAATGTAAAATAAGTGCATTTCTGTGGAATGTAAGGACTGAAATGAATAAAAAATGTGGAAGAATATCTGTGGCAGGGTTTTTTTTTCCCCCATGAAAAACGGTAATTTATGAAATGTGACATTTTTCTAATCATTGCTCTTTAATTTAGAATTTTTTTTTCCTTTACTGTAAAACTGTTGAAGAGTGGACATAAATGCACAAAGGCTGGAAAACCTAGAGACTCCTAATCATCATTCAGAGCACCTATATTTTACACCAGTTTTGACTCTCTGGTGTCACTGTTTTAAAGTTGATCTAATATTGTTGCCCAGGAAAGGAGCAAACCTGTCTTTCCCCTCTCCGTTCCATCCAGAACTGATCATTTCTGCCCACTCTATTTCATCAGCTATAGTGACCTTTTCAGTCATGGGAAGATCAG
>VYZS01071163.1:0-17375 GCA_013400695.1 Neodrepanis coruscans | reverse complement strand
CATATTATTTGATCAGGTAAGCATGCAAGGTATTAACAAAATATTGAATGATCTAAAGTCTACTTCTATGAGCTCAAGCATGCGTTCTTTAAACTCGCATACATGAATGTCAGTAAATATCAATTGCTAAATATTCCCAGAAATATGTGCTGGGGCTGTATTTATTATTTATTTTTTTAACATGTATGATGGAATAATTGCAGAACATTTGCAATAATAGTTTCCCAAGCTTTTATTTGCTACATAATGGAGATAGGCTTTTTATTGGCTTGTTTTTGTTTTATGGGTTTTTTGTTTTTTTTTTTTTCTTTTTTTTTTTTTTTTTTTTTTTTTTTTTTTTTTTTTTTTTTTTTTTTTTTTTTTTTTTTTTTTTTTTCCTTTACTGTAAAACTGTTGAAGAGTGGACATAAATGCACAAAGGCTGGAAAACCTAGAGACTCCTAATCATCATTCAGAGCACCTATATTTTACACCAGTTTTGACTCTCTGGTGTCACTGTTTTAAAGTTGATCTAATATTGTTGCCCAGGAAAGGAGCAAACCTGTCTTTCCCCTCTCCGTTCCATCCAGAACTGATCATTTCTGCCCACTCTATTTCATCAGCTATAGTGACCTTTTCAGTCATGGGAAGATCAGGTCAATCCACTGATGTTGCTTAAAACTTGTGATGTTCTTCTAGGGTTAACTTTAAATTGATTTACCTTGGTAATAGAAAAGAAGCAGCAGAAATGTGGTGAAAGCTGGGCCATGCATCTCAGCATCAGCCTGTTTTTAGATCAGCTTAAATTCATCATGAAACTGAACTTAAACAAGATGCCTAAAAGAGATGATATGAACAGACAGCCTTTGGTTTCTTCACTTCAATAAAAAATGCTCATGTTATTAAATTTCTCAGCCAACTCTGACTTGGGCTTTTATTCACTTTTCTTGATTAATAATGCTTAATGACAGGGGATATATAGCATATTTTTTCACTGTGGTTTCTGCTACATCTGTTGAACATAAGTTCAAGAATCATATTTATCTCCTCTTACTTTCTCAGCTACTGTTCCCATTTTCAATCACTCAATTTACCATGGTGCTCTCTATCATTGGTAGATATTACTGTCAAGACTTATACTGATACATATATTTTCCTATTTAAATAGAAATAGTAGTTCAATGCTTAATAGAAAAAGAGATTTCACTTATACTCCCAACAAAACCTCTTAAAATCTTCTCATATTCAGGCTCAGATGCAGTCCTTCATTCTTACCCGGAATGTTTTTCCTAGGCAATAAATAACCATTTTCTTCAACATCACACATGTCTCTGATATCATCCAGGTTTCTCTGGAGCTGTGTTGTAGTGCTGTGCTTAAATCCTGCAATTTTTTCTATTATAGTATCTCTGCAATATGAAGTTTCTTTCTACCTTGTGAGATACCTGTTACATCTCAAAACTACTTCTTTTTTCCCCTCTAAACTTGACAAAAGGAAGGAGGTTCATTGAAAATTCCTCTGCAAAGTCCCTATTTTTCATTCTTGTCTTTGACAGGCTCATCCATTCCTGTGCATCAACACATGGTCTCCCGTTTCTTCAACCCCTACAGAGCAGTGTCCTGCTCTTTGCACTCAGGCTTCTTCCCACATTGTTTCTCCCACACATCTCTTTAGGTCAGCTTTGAGATCTTGCCTCTGTTTCCTGTCACATTAAGATTCCAGCATCTATCATCCAGCCATTTGGAATACACCTTTCTGAGACTGCTTTTCACATAGTGAGGAGGCCATAGGTTTTCCCTGAGAACTTATGCAAAATTACCATGTCATCTGCCTGCAAACACTTGCTTAAAATTCTCCTGTGCAAAATTTTCTGCAAATCTCTCAAGAGCAACTAGATTCTCTCTATCAATCCATCATATTGATCAAACTGGTTTTACTTTTTTTTTTTTGAACTTCCATTTCTGCAATCCCCCTACTACAAGGGATGCACTGTATCTGCCCTTAAATTTAAAGGCTTTGGGGAATGGGCTATTATTTTTTTTTCATTTTTTTTACCATGGTAGAGTTCTTAGTACAGTGAAATCTTAGCCTGTGACAGAGTTTGCAGCTGCTATGGTAAGAAGGATCAATTATTATAACAGAACAACAATTGTTTATTTAAGAGTATAAAAAATAATATACCATAACCTAACTCAAATGTTTCTATTATTGCTCTAGCATTACATTTACAAGTAGACAAATTTTAGTGTTTCATCAAACTAAAAATCTCTTTATCTGTTTAAAAATCTCTTTACTATTAAAATATTGGTAGATTTTCTGTACTTGAATATTGCAAACAATGGAGAATGCACATTGAGATAAAAGTCACTGGATGACATATGAAGAAAAGATGCTTTCTTCCACTTCTCTTGGTACAGCCCTTAGTCAGAGAAAATGGCCACAATCAGCTATGGAAGTTGTTCCTGGTATTATTATGGTCGGAATTCTAATAACATTTTACATTTACATAAATGAGAGATCAAGTTATCTAACTATCTAAGAACAAAAATGTAACTAATTGCAGATTTAAAGTGGATGTATGAATGTTTTTCCAGATTGGATTTCTTTTCTTTTTCTCTTACTATACCTCACCCTGGACATGCTCTTTAAATTGTGTTTAGGCTGATGCTTTGTGTAGAAGCCCCCTTGCTTAACCTCCACCTTCTAGAATAATCTAAACACAGCAGCAGCAGCCTAACAGAATGTTCCTTCATCAGTGATGCCAGCAGAAAGAGCTGCTGTGTGACCTCAACATTTGGGCAAAATGCCCCCATGAACAGAGTAAATGATGAAATAATTTGTGTTTTACCACTTCCCCAATTCACATAAGAAGTGATGATCAGAGAATCCTCAGAGAAAGCGAACAAGGTCTGGGAAAGATGCAGGCATCCCATACCTTCCTTAGTCTCATTTTAGCATATCAAAAAGATTGTCAGTCTAGAAAGGAGATAGATGAGTTGGATCCATTACCATGTGTGTATTATTCATAGGGTTAGATTATGCCTTCTGGCATCAAAATCTAGTAGTAATCCGTAAGAACAGTATTCATTCAGAGTAATACAACTTTTTAAGGGCCTTTGGCTTTTCAGTGACCTTTCAGATGCTGTGGAAGAGACATACTGCTTCAGGGAACCTGCTCAGAGCTTCCTCGGGGCTCCAGTGCCTTTGTGCTGGCCAGGTTAGGTATGCCTATGACAGAGCTTGGTGATGAAGTGGTCAATACTTATGACTTTATGTATTGGAGAGAAGCATGGAGGAATGATTTAACAGATGTATTTGTGCCTGCAGAAATTTATGGGCATGTGATATTCTGTGCCAAGACTTTTGAGCTGCTGGCTTATATCCTGGCCAAAAGTCATGGAGCTCAGATTTACACAGAGTATATTTGTCATTAGGGTTGGTATTCATCAAATGTAACCTTAGTATCTTGTATTACTAAATGTTTCAATGTGAGTTGTTTTAATTTTTTCCAGCGATAACCCTGGAATTATCTTTAAAGCACTCAACATTCAATCCCCCTCTCCTGTTTTGCCTTTGCTCAACTCCCAGCTCTCTGTGTTGAGTGTGACTGGTGACATTTCTAAAGAAAGGAACCATGACTGAAAGTTGCCTCACTATTGGTATCCATACTGCTACATTTTGGAGGTGATAGACTTTTTTTAACATCAGAAATATCACAAAAGTTTTATCTTCATCTCACACCACTATGTGATGCCTGCAACTGGAGGGGCTGGCCTCTATGAGCCTCTGGCATATGGCTTTTAATGTATTAGGGTCTGTAAAGGAGATACCACTTGCGAAGATTTATGGTGTGCCAGGACTGTGTGCCAGATGGTAAAAGACATATGAGTTCCAGAGCGCTTAAGTGACTTTTTTTTTTTAGTTTGTTTTTGTTTATCATAGAGAATACACTTCTGGGTTCATAAAGTTTCAGAATGTTCTACCTACTGCGTCATGGAGAAAAATATTAACTCCATCCTGAATCCAGGCCACCGGGAGTTATAAAAATAGTATTTTAAAAAAAAGGAGGTAGGCAGGTCATTTCCCGGGACAGAAGAAATAGTTTGTTCAAAATACATTCTTGCAATTTTGATACTAAAATGAATAGATTGTTACTGCTGTTATTCCCTAAAATGAGTTATTCAGGACATTAAGCAGAATTCCTTAAAAGCAGTATATTTAAACACTCTGCTTATCCTGCTTACCTGGAAATACCATTTTCTTGCAATAAAGAATTACTCCCATTTGGGTTTGAGCATATGTTCACATAGTGTCACAGAGGGGCTTCCCCTGTCACAAAGACAAACAATTGTTATAATTTAGAAAGCCCTTGTGATTTGAGGTCACAGGCCAGGGAAGCCAATGTAACCCACAGGACAGTCTGAACTAGCAGGAATTCCAAGTACACCCGACATGGGAGTTAAGCACATTGAGCTGTAGGTGTTCCTGAGCCCACAACGTTTAGTACAATAGATCTAACCGCAATAAAAAGGACACAGCATCAAGGTATTTAACTGGACTGCCCATCTTCTTTGAAGCCTGCCAACCACTGTGCTTAAGAGAGTTCATCTAACCCTATTATTTCTGCACAAGGAAGATGTGGGATGGACAGAACTGTGGAGACATCGGACGCTGAGGGCAGAGAGAGGACTACGAGGGCCCAGCCCTCAGGCTGCAGGCAGGTCCTGGACGGGATTAGTCAGACGCTTCCACATCTGCAGAATGCGAGCTGGTCGTCCTCGCACCTCCTCGGAGGTGCCCGAGCAGCCCGTCCCGANGGTTTTCCTGTTTATTGTACCTGAAATAGCTGACCTTGGGAGAGACGCAGCCCCGCTGCGAGCGGCCCCGCTCCCGGCCGTTTGTTATCGGCCGTTTGTTTAGCTGGGTGGGAAGGCGAGCCCCGCCTGCCCAGGCTGCCAGCAGCTTCGGGATTTTTCCACCAGCCCCGCTGGATTTTTTTTCTGGGCTCGTCGTAGCGAAGTCTCGTGGCGCACGGGCTATAACCTGGTTTTAAAATGTTCGGCCTCCCCTGGGAGCGCAATGCCGCGAACGGGATCAGAGCTGGCTCCGAACTACACCCAGAATGCCGCAAATTTATATGAAAATGAAGTAATCGTAGGTTCAGCATAAATATCTGTATTAAACCCCCACTTTATGCTTTGAATTTGACTGAGTCACTTCAGCTAGACTACAACTACTATTGACATACAGGCTATGGACGCGATCCAGGAAAACAAAGATATTTTGAGACTGGTGAAGGGCATCTTGATTTTGTGTTGCTTACTGGTAAAATTATTTTTTTTTTTTGGTTGAAACGTGCAGTTCTTGGCTGAACCACGCTGTGATAAATAGAGGTAAAACATGGTTTGCTCGACTATTGATAGTAAGCTGCATACTGCTCTGTGTGACTGAGAGATCAGTGCTGCTTGTGGAGGCGTCCCAGTCTAATCCCTGCCGTAGACGAAATTGACAGCACAGCCACATGGTGTATATGGCTGATGAGCTGCATGAATGCTTTATATTTATATTAGTAAATCCGAAGTGTAAATTAGTAGCAGGAATTCTGTTGTAACCACCAAAAATAACCACCCCTTGTGCCAGTTCGCCTCCATGTTTCCTGATACATCCTCGTTTTCTTTCCCTTTATATCTACTGCACATACGGAAGGTTTTAGTCAGTCTCTTACCCACTTCAGGAACTTTGGTTTTGTTTTTTTTTTTTTCTGATTGGGCTGACATTTTTCAGGCACCTGGACCTAAGACAGTTCGATGGACAGGGCATTTATGTTCAGTATGCAGTAACAACCCTCATTTTTCTCTTAGTTGTATGGAGCCAGTTTGTTAACTTTAATGTACCATTTTACATACTTCAGTGATTTTTTTTCTTTTTTCTGTTACTTTTCTCTGTAGTAGTTCAAAAATTTATCTTCAAACAACAAAAATTTCATAGGCCAAAGTATGAAGTGTTGAGAAGCTCCAGTCAGACCCAAACTTGCAGGTGCTGATCTAAAATTTAGCCAATTTTTGGCACAGTTCTGCAAGGCAGTTCGCATGCAGGACAGGCATATATGTGAATGATTCATCACACAGAAGCTCTTTACAACCAAGCAAGCAGATGCATTCCAGAAGGGAACAGATCCATAAACTGAAAAACCAAGTTTATAGAGAGTAGTCCTTACAAAACAGATCAGGTTGGCCCTTTTTTTTTCTTTTTTTTGTAGAAAAAACTTTGGAGCTGTTTTTCAGAAGTTTGTGCAGCTGTTAGTTTAGTTGGGTAGGAGGAGGTTTTGGTTTCCAGTGTAAGATAAATATTTTCAGGGATGAAAGAGGTGGAAAAAGGGGATAAAGGGAGGGTGTATGTTAAGAGGCAGCTGCTCAATTTTGAGTGGGCTATTACCCCAAGCAGATATTGTGTCTATGTTTGTGTCTACCATACAACTAATACCCTACCAATTAACATAAATGTATATTGACTTATGTTTTGGATAGTATGAATAAAACAGATGAGAAAGCAGACCTTAGAAGTTCTTGTTTTTATCGTCTTCTTTCTCCCTCATGACTTAAAGAGGTATAGCATCTAGCCTGATGTCTTGTCACGCCCTTATCCGTCTGACAGAAATGTTTTGAACTTCATTTGGAGGGATTGAGGTTAACCACTATCTAGAGACTAAGAAATTCTCCGTTCATGTGGAGATGAGCCCACAGTCTGAGTGTTCTCCTTAATTTATCTACTGCACTCGGAGGTTTGTCTTAAAAGCAGGTAGAAGGATCTGTCAGGTGTTTTAGCTGTCTTCAGTTTTGAGAAAAAGATTTTGGGATCTAGGCACAAACATTAATGAAACGTAGACACCTCTCAAGAAACAACCAGAAGCAAGGATCTAAGTCTGAAAGCATCTCACAAGAAGAGGGATGGAGGCCCCAGTGGAGGCCTCTGTCGGCTCTTTCCCAAGTCTGACCCAAAGTGGCACTGCTGCATCATACTGTAGCTGTCCTTCGGTATAAGCGGTCAAGACCCCAGGAATGGAATAGAGGAGAAGTTGCAGAACCCCTGAGTGCATTCAGGCCCTTGACAGACTTCAGCCATCATGTCTTTACTGAACAGAATTAAAATAACTGCATTGGGATTTTTACACAGTTCCTCAACACTTTCTTTATACACAGCAGAGTGCAGATGGAACTTGTCCCTGGCACAGAAGCAGAAGAAAGCCCACACACTCTCATTTAGACCTGCAGAGGCTTCACAGGGCTTTCAGCCTGAAATCTGATGGTTCAGTGAGGACCACCTCAGCTTCCTGCCTGAACTAAATTCATTTGGATCCGTATGCTTTTTATCCTTACTTTCATTGGTCCTTGAGAGTTCCAGGTACATTTGTCAGTCCTTGTGGCAGCCACCTTCTCTGAATCAAGAGTTTGCATTTGTTAGTGTCTGATACAGATGTCACAAAGCTTTGTCCTGTGCTGTTCTGTGTTTATGGAGAACCTCCCTTGAAATTATTTAGAGAGCCACTCATGTTTTCCTCCTTCAGATTTTCTGCCTTAGGATTCCTCCTAAAGAGGATGCATTTATAAAATCAGCCAATTACTCTAATGATGACTAACCTGAGGGAAAAGTAGGAAGAGGATAAAGGTTTTTAGATACTGTAATATTTAAATGATAATTAACTCTTAACATATGTTTCTAAAGTGGTTTAAACTTTAGCTTTTTTTTTTTTCACCAACCATTCCATTTCATAATTTGTGTTGGTTCTTTAGGTACAATCTCTAATTGATTTAGTCTTAAAATAATTTTCCTTCCCTAAATAAAAGAGGTGATTAGGAACAACTTAACAATGACTCTGATTCAGAAAAACAGACAAATTAAGTATATTTTAAAGAGCTTTGCTGAACTGGAACCAAAATTCCTATGCTACTTGTGGTATAATTTTTGCCTGTATGATTTTGTAACCTTTTTCTTAGAAGATTATTTCTTTCTCTATCAGGGATTTGAGCAACGAGAGTATTTGACCCATCACGTTAAGCTATGGGACAGTCTTTTAGCACTTTCATGGAAATGTTATTTTTCTTGTTTGCCTTAATTTAAACATCAACACTGATTATTTGTCATGAGCAAGAAAAAAGGTCACTGACAAAGACGACAATAGTTTGTAGGTTCTAACCAATGTTAAGATATTCAACCTGTCAGCAGCCTGGTATTTCTTTTAATGAATATGCCAGAGGTCTTAGGTCCAGAACTGGAAGAGTTCAAGTACCCGTAAAGCACAGAACAGAGGACACAGAATTACTTGGAATAAGTAGGCTTTTGAAAGTGCAGCCTCAGAAAATATGCTGCTTCCTGAGAATGCAGTTTATAGGTTTAATAATTCCTCTGGGTTCAAACTGACAGAAAATGAATGGGTTTGAAATTCTTTACGTTGTCACAGGACACATAAATGAGACAAAAATTATGTCTGGATTTTGCAGAGATTAATAATCAGTCATGTAGTTAGCTGGTGCTTGTGCCAGCACATAGCTTTGTTTTTTCACTGTCCAGAATATCAAAAACTCATGGAGTTTATTGCTCATATCTGGATTATCTGAAGAAATTGTTTAATAACTGTCCTCAACTGTTTTGAAGCAATTTCACACACATTCGCTAAAGCATGTTAGAACTGCTGCTTATCTCGGAGGATCAAATAGATAAACAAGGCTTTTGTGCATGCAGTTGAGAAAGCACTGGAGAAAATTAAGGAGTATTTTATTTGCAGATACAAGCTCTGTATCAAAGTCCACCATACCTGTACCTGTAATCAAAATCTTTCTACACTTTGTGATTTATTACAGATATGATTTATTCTGCACAGGAACTGGGTAAATATGGTAGAGGAAATAGAATCTGTAGTATATGACTCCCTGACATTCTGCATCAATCAGTAGGATGTACATAAAATTACAAAGGATGAAACAATGTTGTCAAGAAGGTGTATTACTGGGAGCATGGCCTAGCTGTTTTTGGATAAAGTGTCATGATGAAGAAATATGCTGACCAGCTGTTATCAGACAAAAAGGTTTAGGAAGAGAAAAGTCTGCTGAAATTAAAGCTGATGTCCATGCACTTACTGGGGAGGAAAATGATTATGCTTTTTATTGGCCTGAAGGGGTTGTGAATGAAAATATTACAGTAGAATGTGAATCTTTTAATACAGATGAAGGGCTGAGAATGAACAAATGTCAGTTTTTCTCCCAACAAACTACCTGCAGCCATAGAGCAAATACAAAATAAAATCTATATATAACCTTCATGGGAACCATGTTGGGTGTATGTTACATGTGGCTCTCTTATTTGTGAGTCCATTACATGAGCAGTGATTAATACATATATGATATATATATGTATATGTAGAACAAACTCCTGATTTATGAAGACTTTTGGTTACGTGGCTAAACAAAGCATGTATTTAAGTTCCAATGAAGTTAGCTGTCCTTTCTTGATCTGGGACTTAGTTACTTTTCCTTTTTGGGCATCTTGACATTTCTTGAAACTTAATTTTGCAAGACAAAGTCAATATGATATGTTACAGGAAAGTATTTTCTCATGAAGACTTTGTTATTGTTCCCATTTTCTTTCATCTGAAGTAAAAATAACTCATGCTGAAAATGCAGTCTCTGTATACTGGCAATTAAAAACAAATCAGGAAATCACTCTGCTATATTAAATCACACATGCCTAGTTATGATTTAACATGCTGGGGAATGAAATCAAATTCCACCCTGAAGTATCAAGCACTGCTTTTGTAAACACTAGGTTTCTCATTCAGAATTTTTTTTTCCCCATGCTTACACCATTAATGTATACATCCCAAAATTCCTGTGGAGAATGAAATTATTGGGTTGCCTACCAGTAAATACATGTGGTTCCCGTTTAAAATGATGTTCCTGGTAACTTGAAATGGGAAATCTTAGAGAGCAGCCAGGTTTTCTTTTTCAGGTGAAACTAATGTATCTTGCAATTGGCTATACTTCTTCAGTAAAAAGGTATCAAGAGGAGACATTAACAACAGAGAGGAAGCAAGAGAAAGAGTTTGTGGGAACCTAACACAGCACACTAGCTGCAAGCTCTGCCTTTTTTTTCACTGAAGCAACCTACTGCTGAAAATAAACTTTGGTTTATCAAGATGTTCAATAAACAAAAAATAATTGATGTCACAGTACCTCAGAGTGGAGGGAGATGCACCAAATATGCTAATGTAAGACATTCAGCCAAGCTCCTTGGTTGTCCTCATCAAACTAAGTTAATTCTCTTGTTTTTCACAGATTTGTTTCAACTGCTGTTTCTAAGCAGTGAGAAAGTATACCGAGTTTATGTAAAATATTTTCTATGAATAAGCACAGAGTCATGAGGCTGGTATCCAAAGAACATGTAGGCAGTTGGTGAAGTCTGTTATGAAGAGTTAATATTGAAAAGGATAGTGATTATTATTAATACTGACTTCTGAGGGAATATTGAAACAGGTCTAAATGTAGATAGCAAATTCATATGGCTGCAATACAGTATGGCAGTAAAAAAAGGACATTGTAATTTGATGCTGCACACAGAGAAGCTGTATCAGAGAGGAAGGAGAGTGCTGCAGTAAAGTGCCAGTGTAAACAGTACCTGGAATTCCCTTTTTAGATTACTGGCTAGGATGCATTGCCAGATAGGTGACACCCAAAGAGCAGTAAAATACTAGAGAAATGTTGAAGATAAGACCGCAGTCTTGAGAATGTTTTTTTGCTGAATGGCTGAAGAGAACTGTGTTTTAAGTATATAGATTTAAATAGCAATTAAAGAACATATGGAGCTTCTTAATATGAGAATAAAAGCCTGGTCTCAGGAGCACTTGGTGCCTTTGTTGATCTTATACACATTTTCCTCTTCCTTTATCATTCAGACTAGCTGCTAGGTACGATCTGACTACAGTGAACTATCTCAATGTCTCGTCATTTGTGATACTTGTAATTAGCCTTGTCAAAATATTAGAACTATAGGCTGTAGAGAATATGCCTGGAGGCAGAGGCACCATTGGAGTCTGTCTCAGTCGGGGAAGCTTGAGAGGCAGCTTGTAAGCTAGTGCACCAGTGAAGACCCTTGTTCTTTGGGCATATCATTCAAGACAGACTTGCTGCTCAGGCAGAGTAGGCCGTAGCCAGCAGCAGCAAAGTCAACAGCTTCGCCTATGCCAAAGGGCGTGAGGGTTGTTTGTAAGAGGAGAATGTGCTGTACGAACAGCAAATTCCTGCCTCCTCCTCCTGCTTCTCCACCTCTGCTCTGTGGCTGAGAAAGGGGTGAGAGTTTACCAAAAGACAAGCAGCACTGATCCTATTTGCACCAATACCTGAAGGAAGGTCCACTGCTCCATCTCAGTTTGACCCCCATCCCCCATGGTCTCTCAAAATTCTCCCAGTCCTACCATGTGCTCTCTGTCCGTTAGCTGCCTTTAAGTCCTTTCACTCCACTGGTGTGCTGAGCCACCTTAGTTTTTTTTCACCATGTCCTTGCAGCACATTTTCTGACACATATCAATTCTCTCTGTATAGTAAGTTTCTTTTGAGGGCTTTAGTTTTACCACCTGAGAGACAGATGATTCCTTACATGAGGTTGATTCTTAATGCCCTGAAGGGACAGCCCAATTTAGGATAGATAATCTGATAAACTGATAAACTGATAAGGTGATAAGATTTCACATGGTTAATGTTAGCCCCAGACTAGGTCTGCATCAGTGAGCAGAATAGGTCGGGGTGAGCACGTCTATAAACCAAAAAACAGTTGCAAGTCCTTCATGTACATGTGTCATGCATTTTGGGAGTTTGAACTCAGCTAGGTTTCTTCTGATACAGCCTGGAGCTTAAATACGCAGTAGCATTTGAAGTGTCACAGGTCTGATTTAAGTCTGCCTCTTCTGGTTTAACTCTGGAAGGAAATCTTTTTGTGCGTTCTGAGGCATCTCCACAAAGCAACCCAAACCACAGAAAGTGGAGGCGACTTGAATTAAAACTCTGATGCTGATAAACTCTCAAACGATTTCCAAATATTCTTAAGAGCCACTTCTAGGAGATTTGTTTTTTTAAAGTTTTTACAAAGAAAAATTTAGTGTATTCATCAGTTTGTTTTTATTTATCATTGCATTAATTCTTTCTAAGAATTTTAATAGGATGTAGAGTCATGTTTACTATTACAGAAGCTGAATTCTTTAGTTCTTATCATTTAATATTTATCTGTTTTGCTTTTCAACTCTGTTTTCAGTTATGATCTCAGTTGTTTTTCTTTGCACTGAAATAAGACCATAAACAGAGCTCACAAACAAACTTATAATATTGACTGTGTAAAGATCTCATTTCAATCTGTCAAGTGAACAGAGATTATTTTATGAGTAGAATTTTGAAACACCACTGCCAGATTTTGCGCTGTTCAGTTGTTTGTACCAGTTGGAACAGAACATGTCACTGAATAGATTGTGAGTAAAATCTTCCCATTCAATGAGACTAGGAGATCAGATATTAAATCAGATACCATGTCTGGGAGATTATTTTAGAGGCCTTTCTCAGTCTAAGTGTAATTGTCATGGTTCATTAGGACAACAGGGAGCGTAAACAGAGGAAAACAGTGGCTTTCCTGTGAATATGTAAAAGGTAGTGGTGGGCATTGATAGGAGTCAATAAAGGAATAAGCCATGGTAGGCTGCTGAGAAATGTAATGTTTGCATGTCTCTTGTATGGGCTGAAACTATGGAGGGAAAAGGGTCCTAGGAACTGTACTGTGAGAAAAGAGAGACTAAAACTCTGAGCAAGGACTTTTCTTCAATCTTATGTTCACACATTCTGATCAGCTTTGCAACTTGTTATTTTTCACCCTTTCTTTGACTCCTAGTGATCATGTTCAGGTAAACAATGCTGCTTCTGAAAAAGTTGAGAATTCCCAGGATATCCTTTTTCAGCAGCAAGAAGCTGGCAGTGCAGGGCCCTTCTGTGTGAAGACTGCGGGTCTGTGAACTCTTGTTGGTGTAGTGAGATGCCTGTCTGCCCCAATGCAGTGTAGTACTCTGACTGTAGACCAGCACAAAGTCATCTGGAGAAATGGTAATTTCAGTATAAAATAATTGTCAATATGAGAATAATAGGGGGTAAAAACAATCATGTCCTTTCCATATAGAGATGCTATGCAATACAACAAAGGAACATTGGCACTGAGTTAAATCTGAACTACTCATCTCAGTAGACGTGTAGAAAAAGATAGCACACAATAGGCCAGAGAAAGAAACATAGTTAATTCAATAGCACCATCTTCCACATGCATTTTTCATGGGGACAGCTAATGAATTTTGATTTTTTTCATTCTGGTGCAGCCAAATTGCAAAAAAAATCAGGATCATTCATATTTTCTGTCTATCAGCAGAAATGTTCATGTGATGGCCTCTTTGTCATCTAAAATGCATGATGGAGTCTTTTTGAGTCATGTTTTAAAAAATAGTAGTGAAAACATGAAGACAACTGGAAAAATTGCAAAGAGAAAATGCCAAAACAAATTGACTTTCTTTAGAAAAATTCTGAAGCAAGAATTCCAATGCAATTTAGGACATCACATAGAGGAAATAAGATAGAGGACAAAAGATAAGTTTTCTTCTGAATCTTGAAATGAAATTGTGAATCAACAAGGTACAGGAATAGAGTGCAAATATTTCAGCCAGGAGGTGCTGCAACTAAGTCCCTGTGAATATTATAGAGCTAATTACTTTTATGTTTTCTAGAGAAACCTAATTTTAGGTCTTTTTTTAATGGATTCACAAATAATCTTCTGGTAACAGCATTAGTGGTTTAAGGAATCTTCCATTATTAAAGTTAGGAATCAATTGCTGCTTACCAAGCAAGCTTTGATTTCTGAAAGGCATACTTTATTTATTTATAAAATTCTTTTTTAAGAGTTAATTTGATATTTTTCTTCTGACCAAAATGTCAGACAAGGAAAGGTAAAATATAGATGATGACTTTTTTTGTTTTTTGGGGTGGCTTTTTTTTTTTATTTTATTTTTGTTTGTCTGTTTTTTTGTTGTGTTTGTTGTGGTTTTGTTTCAGTTTTGTGGGCTTTTTTTTTTTTCTTTTCTGAAGCATAAGCCTTTGATTTTTATGAGAGGTACTGGTCTGTAAGTATGCAGAGTATCTCAGGTCAAAGAAGAGGCTGGAACAGAGATGAAATTAGGGATCGTTTGGAGGGCATTGATAGAGAATGCAAACACAGGAAGATTTGCCAAAAACAAACCAAGCTCTCTCTATTAATTTCTCAGCCTATTAAAAATATATCAGGCTTCTGGTATCACTTTCCAAAAAACTCCATTGTCATTCTGAGAAAAACAATTCCAAACAACCTGGGAATATCTAAATCAATTTGAAATGAATCAGCTAGCATTCACATTTTGGAACAGTTCACAGAAATGTTGACAAGCACTGAATTCTTCTAGCAAGTTTCTGATTTGATGGATTTGGTCTTTACGCAGAGTTTTGGGGTTATAGATTGAAGCCTGTTTCTTTTTGCAGCTATCCAAATTGTCTGTTGCCATTGTCTCTGCCGCTCTCACATTCACAGGGAGAAGGATACAAAACACAATACTATGAATTAAAGAAGATTCAGACAAGGTAATTTCTGTAGAGAAGGCATCCATAGCCTGATAGCCTAAGCATGAATCTGTTATAGTAATTCAGGCGTTACCAATACTGAGTAAAAGAGTAGTTAAAGTAATGTTGTTGTGAAAGGTTCAGTTGAACTTTTAATAACTTGCTTTGTAGACTGCACCTAGCTAGGAGCTTGATGGTGTGGGGTGCAGCAACCAGAGACTTGCACTCAGGGTGTGTGTGTGCACCGTTCTGGGGCACTTTCTCATGAGGTGCAAGTGGTGCATTAGTGGATTGTAGGGTGCAGCAGGGGTTGTCATGAAGTGACAGCATACACATCTCCCTCTGGAGGTGTCTACAAGTACCTGGGTTCCCAGGAGAGGAGAGCTTGTAACCCACACCCCCACTGTGTGTGTATGCATGTGAATGTGTACCTATATATATATATACAGGGTAATAATCCTTCCCAACATTTCTCATAGAAGGGAGTTTAGAAACTTCTGAGTATTTATGAACATTTCATAAGTATATAATATTATGCTTTATCTGGTTTACTATTAATATTGGTCATGAATATATGGACTCACTCATAGCCAGTTAATTACATAATTAAAAAAAATCACTAAAACACTTTGATTCCAGTTTGGTTAAGCTGCAATGAGCAGATTTTCTCTGTGACAGGAGGAGAGAGGAGAAATCTTTTCTGGTTCAGGAATAGGAGAGGAAACAGGTGGCTGAAGAGAAGCAGATAGGCAGCCTTACATTAGCAATACAAAGGGAATGGCAGAGGTGGATTTATGGTTCTATACAGAAGAAAAAATTTAACCAGTATAGATCATGTTTATGGTAGGAAAAAGAAGTGGAAGAATGAGACCTGGAAAATTTTAGCTAGAGCACTTTCTCACACATATTAATGGGGGTCTGAGTAACGGAAGTAAAGATGAAAACAGAAAATTTCCGGACCAGGGAGACAGTCATTATTAGCTGCATTTGAAGACGTTGGAAAGATATGTCCTGAAGAGCCTGACAAGTTTCATGGAAAAAATGAAGTTGCCAGTTGAGGTGATGAATAGATAGAAAGAGCAAAGTCTGGGACTCAATAAGGAAGGAACTAAGTAAAGATGCCCCAGTAAATATAGGAAAGACCAGAGACGGAAAGTTAATTTCAGAAGTAGGGGTGAATCTACATTATGTAACATGAATTTGGAGAGAACAAATACCCCAGGTGTGGACCTGAGCAGAAAGAGCTAGGTTGCTTCAAAAAGAAGGAGCATGACTGCTGCATGTCCTCTGACTCTATCTATACTGCTGCTGTGGCATTTGTCTTATTTCTGCATGCAAATCTCTGTCAATAAGACTAGGAACTGAATCTTGAAGAATTTCACCAACATGATAATTTTTAGGGAAATTAGGGAATGAGTGGTATTACTAAGATTATACCAATAAAAAAAACCCTACCACTTTTTACGGCAGTATGGGATTCTGTAATATTTATGTGGTGATATTGTTTATTATCCTTACACTGTAGCTATTTCTTCTTCAAAATATCTCACTTTTAGTGACTCCACATGTTCTTGGCTACTCTGAAATATTACATTCTTGGATATTTTTTAGCTTTATCCAAGTCTACCAATGGCAGATAAAGTCTTTTTTGTTTAAGTTGTTGATTTGCAATCAGAGACTAATGATGACATTTCTGACCAAAAATAGATTGAAGAGGATTAGTTTTTGAGTGTAAAACTAATTGAAAACTATTTTATACATGCTGATTTTGAAGTATGAAATAGCTTACTGAGACTCTCAGTGCTAGTTCTTAGTGTGATAGGATAAATATAATTAATAATTCTAAATAATTTTCAAGTCATTCAATAAAAGGCAAAGCCTCTTTTCTTGTAGTTTGATAAAGTTTATGAAAACGTAAGGGTGAATATTGAAATTTCTTCCTTCAACAGAATGTTGGAGGATATATAACTTTAAGTTATTAGGAAATTTATGTAGAAAACTTTAAAAGGAAAATATAATATATTGATATTTTTACATAAAGTGTAATTTGGAAAGTTAACAACCCTTATTAAACAAGTAGGCTCCTGTCTTCATGTATTGTTCAAAATCCAATGACAAACTGACAGTACCTTAAGTATTGTTGGAAGAAGTGGGTTCAGCATGACTTCTGGTACATTTTGGTTTTTGTCTCATTCTTCTTTGAGTTGAATGCTTTTTTTTCCTTTACCAGTTTTATGAGTAGTTTGTTAGCTTTTATAGCTCTTCACTTCCTATCATAAATTAAAAGGCTTAGGGAGGAGTTGCTCTCTCGAGTTACTTCTAAAGTTCCGAAAGTTTTGGCACAGCCACCTTCGAAGTGTTCAATTACTTTTTAAAGAATACAAGCTTTCTGAGAGACCTGCAACAACTTCATCCTGTAACTTTGGGATTACATTTACTGTTCCAGGGAGGAGTTGCCTTTCAATTTGGCACCAGGACAATGTGACCTGATCATTGTTGTCAAGTGTTTGCTGCTTGCAAGTTATTGGAATGAGGAGGTAGCCAAGAAAAGTTGCTATGGTAAAGAATTGTTTTGATTCAAAAAAAAAGAGAGGAGAGCAGCACAGACCTACCACCAAGAATGACTCTGTTATGATGATGTATTATGAATCAAAACAATATAAATACTGTGTTAGTAAACTAGCAGTTCTAAAGGCAGAAGTGGTGTAGGGGGTGGTGTAGTGGTTTGACCTTGG
>VYZS01071160.1:5936-28529 GCA_013400695.1 Neodrepanis coruscans | reverse complement strand
TTCTCAGAATATTTTCTGAGGATATAGCAAGCTGGAACATAAAACACAGAGACAAAGATGGTATTTAAGATTTTTCATCTCCAAGTTCAGAGCTTTTCTGAATCCACAAAAACTTTTACCCCCAAAGCATTCTATTGCAAGCAAATTGTAACTTCATGCTGTGGGCAGAAGCATATTCTTGTTTCAAATTTGTCTTCTGGTAGTTTTATTTGAGGTTCATTAACCCTCATCCAAGAGGCAGTGTACAGTTGCTCCCTGTTCACCTCTCAGTCCTACACAGGGACACACTGCTACCATATGCCCCCTAATTTTAATATCCCTGTATCACCAGACTGTGTAATTTCAGTATTTGCATCTTGTCTAGATCATCTGTAAATACACACCACAGCACACAGAGCTATCCTTTTTAGGCTGATGAGCTATCATTTAATAAGATCAATATTTGAATTTTTAACTCAGGTTCCATTAAAAAAAATCTATTTTTGTACAAACTGTTCACATATAGAAAACCCGACTCATGATCTTCCATCTGGATCATTAATAGCTCTGCTTTCAAATTACAAATGGATTCCTTGGGTATCTAAATACAAACAGAAGGAGCCAGATTGGATGGGGCCCTGAGCAACCTGGTCTAGCGAAGATGTCCCTGCCCATGGCAGGGGTTGGATCTACACGATCTCTGAAGTCCTTTCCAACACAANGGCTGATGAGCTATCATTTAATAAGATCAATATTTGAATTTTTAACTCAGGTTCCATTAAAAAAAATCTATTTTTGTACAAACTGTTCACATATAGAAAACCCGACTCATGATCTTCCATCTGGATCATTAATAGCTCTGCTTTCAAATTACAAATGGATTCCTTGGGTATCTAAATACAAACAGAAGGAGCCAGATTGGATGGGGCCCTGAGCAACCTGGTCTAGCGAAGATGTCCCTGCCCATGGCAGGGGTTGGATCTACACGATCTCTGAAGTCCTTTCCAACACAAACCATTCTACAATTCTATGAGATAACTGAAAGGAACTGCTGGGTGACTTTATAGTACTGTATAACCTGGAGATAAAATGGCAGGTGAGGTTCTGTGTAGGTACATGTAAATTTATTTCCTTAAGCATCCACTTACAACCACTGCTGAATATGGATCTTTAACCTGCTCCAGAATTTTACATTCATACATTATGTTTGGGAAGATGGAGAGAAAACAAAGAAATTCTGCTCCTGTAACAACATAAATTCAAATCATCTCAACTGATGAGCTGCAACTTGAAATAAAATCTTGTGCATAATCTTTTGTAAGCTACTTAAAAGAAGCTACAACCCTAAAAATGTCGACTAACTGTTGTGGGAACAACATCATAAAGCAAACCAACTCAACTCAAATTCTTCTTTTCTGGTACTTATGTGAGGTTGTTATTTTGAAAAAAAATATAAATCCTTGTATACAAGAAGCACTCTTGATCTTCAAGCACAGTTTGTTCTATCATTTCAGCTTCTATTTTCCACATACTGTCCCTTTCACTTCATGTTGGGTTTAGTGTCTAGTCTCAGGGTCTCCATATATAACACTCTTCCCATATTTTCTATTTCCACCAGCACCTGTCATTCAAATGCAATTTTCATGTTTGTTAAAAACTAATAGCAATTGTTGATATTATAAGCTGAAATTCTGCCTCTAATAAAGGTGCACCAATCCTCTCTTCAAACTGCAATTAAACCAATACCATGGAGGCTTCCTTTCTTCTAGGTTAAGACATTTTCTTTTCCTAACTACATTCAGCACATGCACACCTCTTTTTGATAAAGCACTACTTGCACATGAGAATGAATGATACAGAGATTTCTATATTTTTTGCTAGAGAAGTGATCATACACTTTTAGTGACACAGAACTTCCTCCCCCAAGAGGACTAGGCTTTTACCACATTATTAAATATTTAAAACTGTGAAAGACCCTACAGCAAACAGAAAAAAAACAGGGTAAAAATATGGTTTCTAAGCCATTTGTTGGTCACTATCAATTGTCAAGGCTGACAAAAGGACAATCTCACCCTGGCAAGTTTGTTGAGCTGATGATGCGAACAAGAAAAGATTCAATTCTTAGGTCCATTTTCAGAATTTTTGCTTAAGTGTTGAAGGCTACAGTATTGAATTGTAAAAGGTGTTTTTAATTTGCTTCCACCCAGCAGCAGTCTGGTAGCCAGTAAGTAAGAGTTCAATAACCACCAACAATTGCTCAGTAATAATTTTAAAGCTGAAAAGTAAAAATAAAAAAGCATGTCAGAAGCTTACATCTCATTTCTAAGAGTAAAAAGCACCCATGGATAGAGCAACAGTCACACTCTCAAAATGTTAAAGTACTTCAATCAACTAGTTAGAGATTACTTTTTTTGTGTGTGTCTGTGAAATAGAATTGCCATGCACATGGTGATGCATAAGAAATGAAGGAAACCTATCAAAACATGCCCTGGATCAAAAAAACACAATTCATGGAAATTATTTCCCATCACCATGTTTAGACTACAACACCCAATTCACACACATGAGGCCTAAATAAACAAACTAATCCTCTATTTTTGCCTTCAGTACATCTACAGCTGCCTCCTGGTTCCATTGCCTACCAGTTTCTATTCTTTGCTCTGACCTCTGCAGCACTGGTGCACAGCCAAGCACCATTCTGTGCATTACACAGAATAACAGCCATGCCAAGAAATTCAGGCTCTTAGTCTGAGAGCCACAGAGTCATCAAGCAGAAAGGCATTCAAACCTTTCACCAGCAAAGGCCTGAAGAAAAGGAATTTGATGTGAAAAGGGGAGAAGGAGGAAGAAGCCAGGTGCTCAGACAAGTTCTTGCTTTTCCCAGAGTTCTTGTTACTACTTCCTCTTAATTGCTGAGGTGGCTATCAAAGAGCTTCTGCTCTGATCCAGACTGCCAGAGACATCTGCACCAAAGCAAAAGTTAATGCAGGCAATCAGAAAAGTAGTATTCTTTATAATACTGTTATACTAACATGTTTTTTTAATAAAGAATACCACAAAATATACTTTTTAACATATATATATATACTTACATCACACATATATGTGATTTTACACTATAAACATGTTTACATTATTTACATATATAGTCCATGTACATAATATATACACTATTATATTTCTTGTGGAAATACAAAACTTTGTATCAAGGATTTATGTCTTTAATCACAACTACTTACACAAAATGGCAGCAAATTTGGCAATATAGCAACATATTCAAATGAATATGCCCTAAGACATACTAAATGTGTTATGGTACTTTTAAAAGTGAATTATTAAAATAAGGGTATGTTTATTAATAATTAAAAACAGTGCCATCATCTTTTAAGTGTATAACAAAGAAATGAGTGGTGTGGGCAAGTGGAAATAACACAGAAATTTGTAGGACATGGAGGAAAAAATTAAATAACATCTGCAATAAGCAGAAGTTTTCTATAGATGTTACTGTTACTTTTCATGTTCACCTTTGGAGGTTGTTTTATAGGGTTCTCTTGAGGTCAGAGCTGAGATGACAAAACGGGTGATTTGTGAGTATTGTTACACTACAGGGAGAAAAATGCAGAACGGCTACTAAAAAGCCAGGAGCTGCAGCTCTGGGAAAACCTTCACAGTAGAATTTTTTTCTGGTGTAAGTAGCAAAGATGTTCTTTGCAAGTCCCAGGCTACGGTGGTATGAGAAAACGAGATGCAAGTGTCAGTGGCATCCTTGTATCTGTGCGGAAGCAGTGCCCGGTCAGCGCCAGCGCAGGGTCAGCACCCTGGCCAGCTCCGGCCCTCCGGCCCCGACAGTCCCCGTCCCCCAAACGCGGACGATGATGCTGCGTCTTCCAGTCCCGGGGTAAAAATCAGTGACATAGAACACTCCAGAAGAGATCAGTGTAAACGTTTGGAAAGCATAAATAAAATTACTTTGGTAACGGACCATCAGCTCGAGATCAGTTCCAGGCAAATAAGAGAACTGGAGTATTAAAGAATTAAAGGGTGACAATATAAATACTGCCATTCAACTAAATTCCCCTTCCTACCAAACTACCTTTTTACTATGGAATTATAAGTTTGGCCTATAAAGGTAATAGTTATTATGGCACTTATACTTCTGTAAGAAACCTAAGTTTATATCACACAGCACAGTCTCTTTTTAAGAAACTAAAATGGCAGAAAATCAATAGATCACATACCAAATAATAAATCCCAAAATTCAACTGTAAGTTATCAAGTACTTCTTTAATTACTCCTATAAGAATCCATTTCTGACTTAATAATGAAAGATTTTTTTACTAGGGAAAGATTATAAAGTTTGTAGTTGACACTGAGATCAGAAGTGGTATAGAACAAACTGCATCAACTGCTTAATCAGGCTGCAAGCAAACTACACACGTGCCAACTTGGATAAAAGAAGACACTATACATCAAGGAGTGCAGAATAAATGGAAACATCCCCTAACACGATGCAGTAATCAGTCAGTTCTCATCTATGGATCTTCTGGTGTATTAAGATTATGGCAACTGTGGACAAGTAGGCAAATAAATACTAAGAGAGATGGTAATACCTCACTATCTGCTCACTGTAGCATTGCTGCTAAAATATTATATCCAGTTCTGGTGTTCATATTTCAAGAAAAGATTTTTCTTTTTAATATGCCGAAAACCAAATTATTAAACTCCTGGATATTATGTATTAAGTGTCAAAAATATAAGGCTCAGTTCCTACAGGTTATCTAATATAAATCGCTTTAGTCTAAGAAATTGCTGACACACAAATTATACAAGTAAAAGATTGAATCTTTAGCTTACTTAAAAACCTAAAAATATCTCCAAGGCCTTTAACTTTCATCAATAAAGACATTCTACTATTAGAATACTTCATTAATTATTGCAGTGGATTCCTCATTACTGATGTGTTACATTATATGCTCTGACACGATGACTGTTAGCACACGAATTCGGGGAAGTCCTGATTCAAGGAAGCTGGTGTTACACAGAAAGTTGCCTCAATAATTACAACAGTTGCCTTGGTCTTCAAGCAGTCAGGCTGAGACAAGTTTGAAGGTTTTTGTCTTGTAAAGTTAATTATATGAGCATATTTCATTACAAAAATACAATTAACTCCAGGCATATTTAGTTTGGTGGAACTGTCTTAAGTCCACAATAGTACCCAAAAACAGTCCAGGAATCAGGTGAAAAAAATAAAACATGGCAGAACCATGGGGCATAAAAATCAATGAGTTTATTTATTATAAACATGGGGTCAAGAGGGTCTCCAAAATTATATGAATTTCTTACACATCAGAAGAGTGCAATATCAGATTTTAACTATCTTCCAAACAAATGTACAACTATTCTTAAAAACACATGAGCAAAGTTTCCAAAAAAACCTTTACAGCCTTTCATTTTATCCTTGCTTAAATCATGAAAAGTATTCCAATGCTGGTGTCACATATTTTAAGAAATACTGGCTGTATGTAAGTAAAGATATTCAATACCAAATCCCCCCAGGTTAAAGCCTGGGCTATAAAAATTGTATTGTTGACCTATAACCTGCCACATTTATGTATTTTGAATGTTTTACACTTGATCTATACAAATAACTTGTCTAAAACTAGAAGTTTTACTCCAGATTGACTGAGTGCAGAAATAATTTTATAGATATGGAAACAGTAACACACATGACACCATAATGGCAAAGTGTAATAACCCTAAAATAAGAACAGGATTCTCTAAGTTCTCAAATTTACTTAATAAAAAAAATTCTATCAAACCAAGTTACAAGGTTTTCCTTTTTTTTCTTTTTTTAATACACCAACAGTCATTAAATTGGCTTTAAGGATATGCAGTTCTAAGCTGGTGAGACATTTCTTAGTTTTATAATTTAAACAAAAACTAATTTCTACTATATAAGAGAACATTGTGGATACACAATCACATGGCAAACAGGGTTAAAAGATTTCTACTGAGAAACAGGAAGTACTAAATGATGTGGGTGAAATCTGTGTACAGAATTTTTTTTAGTAATACCAGAAACCAGAATTTATAATACAGTTAAAAGTAGTAATAACTATATTCTTATCTATTCAGAATGAGATTAGAGCTTTTACACGTTTCAGAGCAAGGAATATAAGAGAACATTATAATCTGTCAACACCAAATATGAGCAACATCTACTGCATGGCTATTCGTATGGCAGGTCACGGTCCTGATTCAGATCATAAACCAATTCTGTCCAAACCTTTACTCTGGAAAAAGAAATATTTCAGTGACATGTTGATGCAGGGCCTCACAATAGAACTAAAATATTACCTACCAATTCCAACAAGAGGGACAAAGCACAGCTGGTCCCCCATTGCAAGGGAAGGCAAGGGAAGGCAAAGGAAAATTGACTGACCAAGGAAAGGTCTCCAGGCTCCGCAGACACGCACAGAGGTGCTGCCACGTGACTCAGGTATCCTGCCTCAAAACTAATGAAATACATCAGAACAACAGGAAGAAATGTCCAGCCTGAAATTAGCACCTAGCTGAAATTTCCTTCAAAACAACAGTTCAGAAAGTGCACCATCATCTGAAATCAGCATTTCACATAAAATGTTCCTCTTTTTCTTTCATCCTCCCCAACAGGCAGAAAGACCTCTCAGCTGAGCACCCAGCCTACAGTAAAAGAAAGCATCTTGTTATGACTATCCCAGCTGTACATTCAGGGTGAAATTGCACATAACAGCATGACCTGGCAAGAGTTATAAACCTATCTCAGCCCAAACAACTCCTTTTTCACAATCATTCTCTTTCAAGTTAGCGAGTTGAATCAGCGCAGCTCAGAAGTCAGTGGGCACTAGAAAAGGCACAGGCAGAGAGAACATAATTTTCCACTTACGAACAGCAGCCAGCTGTTAGACTGGTTCAACAATAATGTGAAATTTCATTTGCAGGAGCTGAGCTAACGTGAAAAATATTCTTGTATCTATGTCCAGCTATAAATAACTGACAACTATCACCAGACAGTCGGAAACGGAGCTTCTTTCCTGCACATATCTGCTTTACTGTGGGAGGCTCATGGCTTGCTCCTTAGCTTCAGCATTAATGTCTTAGTTCTTAGCTAGTCAAAACAAGCATTGACTGGGTGAGCTAGCACATTTCTCCCATAAGACCAATAAATACGTTGTTCATACTGATCTATCCTATGATCCTTTCAAGATTTTTCTCCAACCAAATGAACTGTTCAACAGATTTCCCCACTGGATATACTATCTTGTTCAAAACTGTGAAACTGTAATTTCACCCAAATCATCATGATTATCACAATAATCTCTAGAGCTTTACAGAACAGCACATAAACTTCACGCAGAAAGAGAATTGTGATCCAGTATCACTTCCCCTCCTTCAGCTCTCAGAGTACATTTGTAAGGCTGATTTGACTTAGGGAATTACACTTTGATTTTATTTATAGACTACTGGAAATGGAAAATCAAAGCATCACATATCAAATAAGGGCATTCAGTCAAACTTGAGGAGTAGCACTCTTCATCTGATACAATTTCTATCAGTTGATAACACCCATTCTAGATCTATTTAATTCAAGATGCTGACAAATAGACGGGAAAATAAGTATTTCAAGACAGTAACTCAAGGTTAAGAATATAAATACATTCTAAAAAGTCACCAATCAGTTTGATGCTGAAAAGTATATTGTATTTATAGACCACTGCACCCTTTTTTTTAAGTCCTTGGACACTGTGAAGCT
Source organism: Neodrepanis coruscans (assembly GCA_013400695.1). Taxonomy (NCBI): domain Eukaryota; kingdom Metazoa; phylum Chordata; class Aves; order Passeriformes; family Philepittidae; genus Neodrepanis; species Neodrepanis coruscans. Next base: position 20,758 of record VYZS01071160.1, on the reverse strand, counting down.
AAACAGACATACTTCATTTGCTCAGAAGTGTCACTGCTTGCCACGAGTAGCATTGTGAAGTGTTACTGTAGCAGGAAATCTAAAAGCTCCAAGACACATCCTGCTGATACTATTTCAAATATAAGACGTTAAAACCTTCACAAAACGTTAGTACCCAGAGACATTGCATGACAGAAGCAACAAATACTGCCTAAGAACTTTCTGGGAAGTGACAGAGAGGAGAATGAATCCCTCTCAGAATCAAGAAGCAGCTGTTAACTGGAGACAATTCCCAAATATGGAAAAAAACCCACAAATTCTGAAAGGTAAGAACTTTGCTCACTGTGGATGACTCCAATGGAACAATTTTTGTGTAACCTGAAGCGCATCAAAAAAGTAATAAGATTATTTCCATTTAAATAGATCCGGACGATAACCACCCTGACCATTTCCGTTTTTCCCCCTGTGAGCTCCACATTGTAACCTGTATTGTAACACCAATTGTACCTGCAACAAGTAACAAATTCCCTTGCAACACCCAGATAGAAACACTAAAAAGACATTCGCATATTTTACAAGATCTCAAAGCAAGTCCAGCATGTTTTACTCTGCCTTTATATTATCAGAAAGCTTTGTTTTGGAAAAAAATAAAAGAAAAAAAATACCATCAGTGATCTGGCAAACTTCATCCATGAAAACCCATGCATGAAAGATGCCTTCAGCTCTTCCAGCTACTCAGATGTTTCTCCTGCTCTGAAATGCAAGGCCAAGCAACACACACATACGTCTCCAAAAGGAAGAATTATGGGATAGAATTCCTCATCACTGCAAATAACCTAATGCTCAATAACTGGTTAATCTCTTCAGAGACAAACCAACAGCATGAAGCAGCATTTGAGTGATGCTTTTCATCACAGAATTTTTCTCCTGTACACAGTACAGGAATCACAGAAAAACATACCTGAGCACAACAATGAAGATATTTTGACTTTTTTAGCCAAAAAGTTTTGTTAAAAACACTGAAGACTCTTTCAGTTTCCCAGTTTGCCCTCCTTTCCTCACACCTACCAAATCTTTTCCTTCTCTCCCCCAAAATTCCTCAAGGTTTTCAAAGATTTGTCTCCATTAATTGACAAATAAGTTTGAAAAATAAATTATCAAAGGTTATGACCTGTGCAATGTGTCAAAAATGGCAAAAAGATTCTCAGCTAGATCAAGAGGTGAAGTGTCAAAAGGCCAGATTTTATTGTTTGAATTTTCCACTACTTAGGTTTCAAGATTAGTGACCTATAAGCTAATACAGCGAAAGACAGACTATAAACTGCTAAGAATGCCACCTCAATTTCATAAGCAGCTTAGAAGGAAAAAAAAATCTAGAGTTACAAATTCACTCAAAAGCACACTACTTAACATGTAGCACTGAAAGGAGGGGAGAGGAGCGGAACACTCCAACTCTAAATTTTTAATAAATATAATAAAATTGTAAATGATAAGTAAATATGATATTTTCAAATAAGTTATTTTGAGAGAACATACAAGTCACTAAAAGCCACATTATGTAGTAACGAATGTTTCTAACAAAGACAGGGAAGTTGACTTTTATTCTACCACTGGGTGACACAGAATACAGTACAATAATTAAAGCTCTCTATTAGTGCATGGAAAGCACAGAAATGAAACTGCTCCATTTAGTTGTCCTCTCTTATCCAACTGAAATAGTTTTTATTTCCTCTTTTAAAAATTAACATGTTTAATTCTCATTTAAGTACCCTAGATAATAAACTGTTAAACAAAAGAAGACCAAGTAAAAGATTAACCATTTGAATAAGTTTCTTTCATTCCAATCATGGACAAGAAGTCAAGTTGATAACATGCAATTTTTAAACTCATGACCTGTAGATCTTGGACTCCTTAATGTACACCTTGAATTTAGTTGATTTTATACATTTTAATTCTTGCCCATCTATATTTTAACAAGTGGCCCATCAGACTGATCTGCTGGATCCATGGCATAACACGCTGCTCTATGGGGTCAATCAAAGGAAGCTCAGGTTTCTGTGTTGTGAGGAGAGTTTTTTAACAGAATGAGGGAGGAAGGACCGAGGCTGGTCCATGCACAACGCATCCCTGTGAGACCATGACGAATCCTGGTGTCTTGCACTGAAAAGGCAGCTGTTTCTCCTCCCCTCTAGCCAAACACAAAGGCTTTGTGTAGTGCTTTCCCAGAGAAAAGAAAGAGACAAGGCAACACACAGGAATACACAGAAACTGTCAATCTCTTTTGCAGAGTATAATTCATTCCCACTAGATAAATAAGCCTTAACTAAGAAAGAAAACACGGTAGTATATTAATATACCATACAGTGCAACTTCATACGCTAAGCAAAAGCTTAATCTTTTGTACACATGTATCTCAGGCACCACTAGTCCAAGCAGAAACCGATCACTTAGAAGCCAGTTTTGAACAAGGAAAACTCCACTTATACCTCTCTTCTGTCATACTCAAATATTTTCCTGATATAATGAGTCATATTGAAAAAAACCTCTCAGGAATTTGTGATGTTAGAGAAATCAGAGCCTGCAGCACATGACAGCAGCACAGTGACTACACTAAACCAAAGCAACATCACAATATTGCAGTCACTCCATGTCTTCTTTTCATTCTAGAACAGGATTCATTCCAAATAGGACATTTAAAAAGATGCTGCACTCCAAGTGGTACACCAGGAACACATCAGAGAAGTGCAAAGTATTTGTCCGGTTCCATCTTCACATATTTTAAACTATGATCTTAATGCACTACTTTGAAAACAACTTCTAACCAGTGACTACACATACTACTGCAGTCAAACTTTCCTATACATAATTTCTTTGATAGACAAAATATAAACAAGCATATTTCTGGTTTAACAATTTCAGAAGTTTTACTACTTTTTTAAATGTATTCCGCACTCTAAAGCAAGTAAGTAGTCACCAAAAATATTCTGGGTAATTTAACAGAGAATAAAAATACTGAATATCTTCGCACCATGAGTTCACATCATTAAGACCTTAAAACCATTTCCAAACTCAAACATGAGCAGCTAAATAAGATCTAAACTCTTGTTTTCTCAAATACAACAGCTAAAACAAAGTAACATACCTGCAAGCATAGCATGTGTTCAACAGAGGCATGGCATTAACTCTGCAGAATGTGCAAAAAATTGTACTCATTTTTTCCAGAATCACAACATGGAAACTAATCACATGCTTTAAGGCAAACAAGATACTTAATACAGAGTATGTTTTACTTTAGGGCTCTCAACCTTCCTGGAACATATCTTAGTAATTCAGAACATCTAAGCTGAAATTCAACTGGTTCTGCACATACAGTCTAACTAAGAAAGCTATTACAACCTATTTTATAATTCATCTTCTATAGTCCTTTCCAGCTTAATTATAAATACCGTAGAAGGTTCTTAAAAGGCTCTGCTATACTCCAGGGTCATTCCTTTGTGTCCATTTCCCTCCACGCCCACGACAATACATTAATATTATCTGCAAATCCATCTCCACTCACACTAGCAGTTGTTCACAGATGCTCTGGCTCACATCAGAGGTTAGAAACCTTGTAACGATCTTTGTCCTCTCACTGCTTTTGCTCTAGAGTGACAACAGAAGCACAGGGATACAGCTCCAGATCCAGAGATCAGGAGAACAAGGTATTTCCCCATTCCCTTTTTCGTAAAGCCGAAAGTACGTGTAACAACGTATTTTCCAGTTTATGTGCTCCCTGTTACCACCGTGGTGCTGCACCCGCGGCCTACCGGGCATATCTGTATGCACGGATCGATGCGAGTGCCGCTAATGGCTCCGGCGCTCGGCGGCAGACAGCCCGCTCCCCGACCCGCCGTGCCCACACCGCATCCGTCACATCACACGCACGACACAGCCCAGGGCTGCAAATACACACGCAGCTATTTTAAAACCGGGATGTTTCGCCGTCAGAACACGTAAATATCTGTACCGTTTGCCTTCTTGCAGCAAGTGGGAGGGACAAAAAAAAAAAAATCCCGTGCCTATAAATTTGAGTTCTCCGTGGAGGCCGGGGCAGCGGTCTGTGACTGCCGCTGGATCCCGCCAGACCTGCCCGACCCTAACTCCACGGCCAGAATCGCCCCGTCCTGCCCCCGCTGGAATATGCCCCTCTCGGGACGGGCCGCGGCCCCCGCAGCTCCCGCGCCCAGCAAACTCCCTCTCGCGCGGGGAGAGGAATCGCGACGCGGCTCCCACGCAGCGGCCGCCGAGACCGGGCCAGAGCCCAGGGGCCGCGCCCCGCCGAGGCGGCCGGAGCGCCCCCGGGGACAGGGNGCTGCCGAGAGTTCTCGCGGACGATTGGCTCCGGGCGCGGTCACTCCGGGCCGGGGGCGGGGTCCCCGTTCGGGCACTGTGCGGTGCGGGCTCGGCTGGGGCGGCGGGTGCCCGTACGGCTGCAGCCGCCCCCGCGCAGCCCCGCGGCCGAGGGGCGGGATGGGCGCTGGAGTTCCCGTTCCCGGCGAGGTTCCGAGGGTTAGCGGCCATGCCGCGAACTGGGGCTGGCGCAGGACGCTCGCCGCCGCGTGGCCGCTCCTGGGGGGAAGCTGCGTCCTGGCTGCGGCGCCGCCTCTGCCTCGGCAGCCGGGCTCGGCTGTGCTGTCCGCCTGGGCCGGGGCCCGATGGGCACAGGCCGCTGCCCGGCCTCCGGTGGGGCCAGAAGGGCTGAGGAAGGAGAGGCTTGGGCGGGGGCGGCGGGTGAGATCTGCCACTGTGGGGGCAGATGCTGCCCCGGTGGCCCAGCGGGGCTGTGACCCGTGGGCTCCGCGCAGTGACAGAGGGGAACTGTGGATGTATCCCCTGCCTGGGTGAGTATGGCCTCCGAAGGGAAGGCTTCCCGCTCGCACAGATGACTCCTCAGGGCAGGCAGGACTCTCCAGCCCCGTGAGGACACGGAGCGGGCGCTCTTCAGTGGGTGCCGTGGTGCCGTCACCGCACGGCACCGACAGGACCGATTGAAGGCCACGGTGACACCCCAGAGGTGCTTCCTTCTGGTAGAGCAGCATCCAGGAGCGGCCTGTTCTGTGAGAAAGGGAAAGAACGGCTTGCTGTGCTCACAGCAGCTTGTACGAAGCGAGTGAACACACTGCAGTCTTCCCCTCATGCGAAGTTTCCGTAGAGGAAAAAAAGTGCGTTTATTTCCCTACTGTCAGCCAGATAAGATGATAGTGTGAATAAGTGAATAATTTAAGCCCATTCTTCATTCGTCACAGGGAGATCATAGTTAAAGAGCGAGGTTAGAAAACAGTATCTCCTACTGCTGGTTTAGATCTTAGCGCTCGTAGTTTACAAGTGAGAGCTACTCAGGAGTGGGAGCTGTGAGCCAGACCTAACACTGAGCCCAAACAGCTGGGACCTGCTCAGTGTCAAACTCAGCCAGATGCTTCTTCATTCACAAAGTGAACTGCCTCAAGCAGTGGGCCACCGGTCGTACTGGTGAGGGTAAGCGCTGGTGATAAGCATATATTTCTCTATATGGTGAATGCACGTGTGTAGAATGCATCTTAACAATTGAGGTGGTTAGTAAGAAAGCTAATATAATGGGGGAATGTTCATTTGACGAATGGAAACAAACCAGCGTTGATGGCAATATGTGGAGAGAGTTGCTTTTCCCAGTACATCTTCTATTCAGATACAAAATCTAGTTACAAGGTTTGCTTACCTTTGAAAGGCACTTAAAATTTCTCAATTGGAAAATATGCTCCTGGAGCTACATAGTTTTCCAAATCTGTCTTAAAGGCATTGCAAAGGTGAGTTATTTTAGGATCGGCTGCTCCTTATACTTGTTCTTCTTATGCACCAAACAAGTAGTTTCTTTCACATTCCCTCCGAAGTAGGCAGCACTTTTCTTCCCAGATTATAATTGAGGGTAGATGAATGCCCTAACCACCTTTTATTTTAAGATGTAATGAAGAGCTCATGAATATGAATCCATTTGTGAAGAGTACTTTATTGTTCCCCAAATAATTGACATGTTGCCTGAGGTGTACAATTCTTCAGGAAAATTTTCTGATTCAGCTACGAACTTGTCTTAACAAGCTTGTTTATCTGGTTTGTCTGTTTACCTGTTTATCGTTGCAGATCCAAGGGGCATAGTCTCTGTGATCATTCTGGAACTTCACAAGTTAATTCCTTATCTAATACAATCACATTACCATGCACATTATCATGGAAATCACATCAGAAGTACATGTCTTCTTAGCATACTGTAAGTCAGCATGCACACTGCAGCTTTAATAGACCAAATAGTCTGAATGGTTTGAAAAAAAGTCAAGCAGGGGAAAAAAATAAACTAAAACTGAGCCTTTTCAAAGGGAAAATCTGTTTCCACTTATGTGAAGGAGTTCTTTACAGAAAAGATCTAATCTTTTTTAACTCACTGCTCCAGAAATACACTGAGAGGTTCTTCAAGGCTTTCTGTTCTACTATTTTTGGTTCAGAGATGATGGTAAATATAACAGATACCATCATTTCCTCTGTCAGTGCAACTTGCAGAATATCTTCCCCACACAGCAAGAAAATCCAACCAGCCCACCCCAAAAAACCACCAGCACATTAAAATCTCGATGTAAATATGAAATTGAGCTACTCTAGCTTTTTTTTTTTTTTTTTGATAGTACAAGTAGTTAAGCTTAGATGCATTTACCTTGGAAAAAGTTACCCTGAGCCAAAAACTGTCCTATGGCCTTTATTCAGCTTTTACATTGGTAGTGCCAATTGACTATGTCAATGTAAAAATGTGTCTCTTTTGCAGCTATTAGTCAGCAGCTGTAAACCACTGCAAATGGGTATCTCTGTGTTTGTTCTGAAGATTTTTAAGTGTCTCAGGTAGTGCAGAGTAAATCAGTAAAGCAAACTGTCCTGGTTTCAGCCAGTATAGAGCTAATTTTCTTTTTAGTAGCTGGTACAGTACTGTTCTGGATTTAGTATGAGAACGATGTTGACAACAGACCAGTGTTTTAGTTGGTTTTAAGTTGTTCTTACTCTAAATTGGTGACGTTTTGATTTCCTGTGCTCTGCCAGTGAGGAGGTGCACAGGAAGCTGGAGGGAAACATGGCCAGGACAGCTGACCCAAACTGTCCAAAGGGATATTGCTACCATAGAACATCATGCCCAGTATATAAATGGGGAAGGAGTTGGCCATGGCTACTGAGGGACAGGCTCTGCATCCGTCAGTGGGGTAGTGAGCAGTTGTATTGTGCATGTTTGTTTTGGGTTTTAATTCCCTCTCTTCATTACAATTAATAGTAGCATCAAATTATTACTTTTCTTTTTTCCAATTATTACTTTGTTCCTGTCTCAGTTCACCTTTTCTTTCTACTTTTTTTCTCATTGGGACAGGACTGGGCGGAGTGAGCGAGCAGCTGCCTGGGTGGGACTTAGTTGCCAGCTGGGGTTAAACCACAGCACAAACTGTCTTGCCTTAGTTCAATCCTAAATGTTTCACTTGGCTGTAGACTGCAGGAGAAGAAAAGTACTGCACACCAGAACTCTGATGTTAGAGAGCAGGAGGATTACTGTCAGAAATTATTCCAAATTCCAAAGGCTTACCTGATCAAACTTTATTATAACCCCGTAGTTGCTGTCAAAAGATGTGAACAAAAAAATTTAGTTGTGCTGGTATGTGCATAGCATATACATGGGAATCTGACTTGCTGATAAGTTTGACTGGATGAAAAATAATTACTAGTCCTGTAAAGATGTTCTTACATGTATAATATAGCTTAACTATTTAATAATAATATTTGATAATTAAAAAAATATGCATCATATTTATAAGATTTTTTAAGAACTCATCTGAATTTAAAAAAAAAAATATAAACAAGCCTGTAAAGACCAAAGTGACAGCAAACTATTTCTGGATACAACTAGAGACAGCTCTAGCTTTTAAGATTTTTTAATTTAAAAAGAACAGAGAATGAGAGATATCCACATACAAACTTCCAATATCTTTCTTGTTTGAAGAACTAGATCAGAACTTCCAGGATTGTCTATAGATGGAATACAACTTTCTACTGCTTCCAACTTCTGCTTCTGTAGGCTTTGTAAGGATTAACAACGGAAAAATAAGTTTGCTTTCCTGGAAATCTTTTTCTTCTGGGATAAGGGAGATGTGAGGATTTTCATCAGTGGTTTTTGTCTGAAAGAAATGATTTAATGTTTCTTCAAACAACCTTTAAAAATTAAAACCCACACCTAGACACAAACATATGCATGTGTCTGGTGATGGAGAAGGGTGACATGCAACAACGTGCAAAACCACTTGAACTCTGCAGTTATTTTCTTCAAATAAACATGTATGAGAATAGATGACTAATCCTGCAAAGCACAGACTCATTGGTTTCAAATGCTTACATTGGAACTTCCTTGCCTGGACATGGGATCTTGGAGTTATTTATTTATTTCTGTGTGAGTCAGAAGTTCTGAATAATGTTTCTGCTTAGTTGACCATAGAAGTAGAAGATAAAGCTCAGAAATTTTTTTTGACAGTCAGAAATCAAATGATTGTCAGGAAAGAGAGAAAAAAAAAGAAAAAAAAAAAGGATAGCAGGAAGCACAGACTTCATAGAGTTGGAAATGTAATAGATTTGGTTAGTCAGTAAAGGAACATCCTCCAAATCCTAGAATTTGTTGAAAGTTATAACTAAATGTATAAATGAAGGTAGAAACAATACTCTCACTGAAGAGTAGAAAGGTAAGCTTTGGTAAGCTTACCAAAGAAAGATGAGCTTTGATAAGCTCACATTTCTGGCAAAATTCAAGGAGCAAAGGAAGTATCAACCAAAGACAACAAAGCACTTACTTACCAAGTTTTGTAGATGTTTAAACAGGTATCTAGTTCATAGCAAGTGAAAAATCATAGACCTTGAGACATCTAGTTTAGCCTTTTTTCCAAGGAAGAACCAACTGTCCCTGTAACATTCCTGGCCAGTGTTTGTCAATCTGTTATTAAAGTACTCTGTTGATGGAAATCAAGCTTTTTCGTGGGCTGTTTTGCTGTTCTCACTAAAAGAATGATTTCACCCATTGTTGTACTCGTATCCTGTCACCAAAGGAATTCCCTTTCTCTGTGCAACTACCTATAATATTACTTGAACACTCACCAGTCTTCTCTGCACTAAAGAATGTGAGTTCCTTCAGTCTTTTTTCACAAATCATGATTTCTAGAAACAGATTGTCAATAAGCGTAAAGTCACCACTGAAGGTACAGAGGGATCTTGGATATTTTTCCGATGAGCTCTAAGAGCACAGTGTCTAGGTGCTGGCTTTTGTCTATTTGATAGCTTCAGAAACTCTGAGAGTCTCTTTTTCTTCTTTTATTTCTTTCTTTTTTTTTTTTAAACTGTCTTTTCATTCTAAAAGAATCTCAAATTCTCTACAAGATGTCCTGAGTATTATTATTCAGTTCAAACGATGTTTTAAAGAGTGAAAAACATCATCAACATCAGGTTTAAAATAAGCTGAGAATAGGGACAGTTCCTGATTAGTATAGGAGGTCTTTTTGAGGAGAAGTGTGAGAGTGTATGTGTGACTACTTTGCTAGGGGAAGAAGGGTCAGTTGGTAGTACAGTGTACTGAAGTATTGATGCTATGAGGTATGGAATTAAAAAAAAAGAAATTTTACCTCATTTTGTTCCCAGTCCTCATAATATGTGTATAATTCCATTCTGCAAAAAACTTCCTGATAACTGGCTTGTGAGGATAAGATCCATAGTGAATAAGGTACAAGGGTGAAAAGCAAGATTGCTTCATGGTTGAATTATGAATAAGGTTGTAAAAATGGATTCCGGTCTTCAGAAAAAAAGTTATGGCCAAGATGAAAGTTTTAGGTTACCAAAAAATTTAAAATACAGGTTCACTTCCAGCTTTACTATAGACTGCTGGTCTGATTTTAAAGTGAATACACTGTTTCTGTGCCTTAGTTTTCCATTTGTGATGACTCATCATGATTCAGGAGTGGATGACTCAGAGGTTGTGGAAGGTACAGCTTCTATGGATTGAAATCAGAGCCAGCTTGTCTGGTACCAGCAAGGAGTTTCTTGCAATGTACAGTAGCCCGAAAGACTAAACATACATGTGCAGTGCAGTTCATGAAGGACTGCTCTAATATCCTTTTTGCCTGAGACTGGCTTCAGCATTCATATTGTTATAACCTTTAAATATATGAAAAATAAAAATAGTAGTACTTCTTTTTCTGATTTGTTTAATGTGTGATTTTTTTTGGCAATTAAATGAGCTACAGTTACAGTATTTATATTTTTCGTGGAACATAGTACCTCAGGTACAGCTGTAGTTTTAAAGACATATAATTGACTTAGTTTTCAATAAGCTTTGTGTCATTTTAATATACAAATTGTGTTCTTTTAAATTATTGTCTATTGCCAATACTTCTTGCCTTTGAGTTTTGACATTCCCTCTGTCAACTCTGCAATTCCATAAGAATTTCAAATGTTGTGACTTCAAGTATCTTTAACTAAAACAACCATAATCATCTAAATACAACTGTATTTCCATCCTAAAAGTTAAGAAATGTAATTGAGAGATGAATGTTCTGCAAGGTATACCTCTTCAAAGACAGTTGCTTCTATGTGCTTAATAACTTAAGTCTCTCAATATCTACCATGTGGTTCACAACTTTACAAATGCCAAAAAAAGTGGATGGTCTAAATGCCCCTTTCTCATTAACATATACCTCTTATAACACAAAATCTCTTTCTTGAATATGGACTTGTCCTCTGAAACACTGACATGTTACAGAAAGGATGTATAGTGTAGTATCTTTCTGCATCAGATTCACTGAGTGCCTCCAGTTTTAGACCAGTACTCCAAAATCTCTTATCATTAGTTATCATTTACAAATACAAGATGAAGTGAAAAGCCGTCCAAATATAAAAAAAAAGATTAATTTTTGGAAACTAGATGTAAAATTAAACTTTGCAGCATGCAGTATCCCAACTAGTTATTTCATTACACTGATTTGTAACACATCTGTCCTTGCTTGTGGACTTAAATATGAAGGGTACTAAATAGGTAAGTAATTGGCCAACATTTATTAAATTTACCTCTTTCAGATACAAAGTCACAGCACAGCAGTCTCCACTGTTAGCAGGAAAATGTGTGATTTCTTCCCGTACTGCTGGGTGATAGGTGTCAGCCCCACATGTACAACCACTCCTGCAGAGTTACAAAATGCTACTCTGTGGTCTGGTGCCCAGGCTTCCCAGCGAGTCTGTAAGAAAGTGCATCGTGGTTAATTATAGATTGCCATAAAACAGAACTAATTTCTGAATAATTCAACTTTTGATATTAACTTTGCAACTGAAACCATTTCCCAATATGAAATGGAACAAAAAATACAAGTAGCATTGACCTCTAATTGCAATAAGATTGGATTTGAGTAATTTCTTAAAATGAGGCATTTGTGAGCCTCCATTAGCTATGTGAATGACCTCTAATCTCTTTAAGACAAATTTAAAAAGAAAGCTGCTTACTCTGTACTGCAGAAAAAACCTACATACAGCAGCACTGCCCTCTCCTGCTTGCTTGCTTTCATGCAGGCAAGTACTCGATTTGTGTTGCAAAGCAACCACAGTGAATGTGCATTTTTCTGCTAGTAGGTAAAGGCAGTAACATTTTCTAATGCTTGGGGACAACATATGTCGGGAGTTCCACAGATGCAGGGGCTTTTCACAAGTGTACTTTTTCTAAGCATAGAAAAGGACTTCAGTCATTTGTCCAGGATTTCTAACATATCACATCTCAGCCAGAATAATAGCTCAAAATATGTACATTTATGTACTTGTGCTGTACACAAGGAATACACTATACCTCTGTATACTCAGAATATACTTCTGTAGAGTTATCTGTAATCAAATGTACACATTTGAACAGATCTAACATATTCCCTTAGGTCTGCACGAGTTCAGCAAGCCCAAAGTATGAATGGTTCATGTGCACAGGACTAATTCAACACAGTTGGGGTATATTTGATCATATGCAAGCATTTGCGTGGTTAAAATACAGTAGATACAACAGGTCCCAGATGTATCATGTATGCTCTGAATCATTAGCACATAAGCAAGATAGAAAGCTGTAAACCCTGCTTTGATATTTGCTTTAAAAAGGTGAAGTTATGATAAATTACATTTTTCTTAACTGAAGTTGCCAGCAAAAGGCACACTGAGCTTGTATGGCTCCAGGGACTTTTCCCCAACATCAAGGAAGTGGGTATGTTTGCCATGCAACACTGGACAATGCGTTGTTGGATGCAGCTTGTAGCATAAACACTTGAAAAGGGAGAGAATTTCACTGTATGACTTTACCCTGTTGGAACATCTCCTTGGGGATTTTCACCACATGGACACAACAGAATGATGCTGACAATTATGAGCTTCCCTCTTCCATGCAGTAATGTATGAAATGGCTTCTGCTAAGTGAAAAAGATTATTTTTAATTCTTAGAATATTGTAGCTACATATTCCAGTCTCTGCTTTACACCACACTTTTACAGAGTGAGTTTTACTGATAACTGATCATTCACCTTTCCCCAGTAATGAGTGGTAATACTGCTGTTATGCAGAGGAGTTTTTTTTAAATAAAACCCTAAACAAGTAGGTGTATTCTCAGACTACAAACTTAGAATCACAGTAGTATCAAGGTATTGTTCATCATTAGCTGTGAGAGGACAGTTTTATGCTTCTGAGAATATTCATACACATTACAGTGCTTGGTGCAGGGTCCCTTGCAGTCAGTCATATGCTCACTGAACTCTCTCTGCTGTGCTGATGTGTTTTGGACCCTATAGACCAAACCTGGTCCTGCTTAGTGATTCAGTTCTGGGACTGACATCACCTGTAACTTGATGAAGCATTGCTGCAGATTCAGCAGCAATGTTGCCACTACTGTTGCCAGTTCAACCCAGCCATGTCCATCCCACAAATCCCACCAAGGGGAAAAAAAACCAAAAACAAAACAACAAACAAACACAAAAAACCCCACCAAACAAAAAACCCCACACCAAAAAAACTGTGCCAGTGGACATGACACTTTTGCTTCTGGCTTGGAATAGAGCTAGATAAGAGTCTAGGACTGATTTCCACTAGATTGTTCCTGAACCTGGAAAACTTTCCAAACCAGTATCTACTGTGAGTTATACAGGATGATCCAATTGCTCTTGGTTACTTGAATTTCATTCTTGGACACAGTCACATTCAATATACAGACAGACAATTCCACCCAAAGCAACAAAATATGGAATGATGGGTAAAGCATTTATTGTAAATGATGATTGCCTAAAATAGATTTTCCCTTCCCACAGAATCAGAAAATGTCATTATTCTCATTCTTCTCTCTTTTGGAGGCATATTTATTGTTAAGAACAAATTTAGAACTATTGAAGGTGTTAACAGGTACTGAAGAACAGTCTCTGGCACTTGCTAGCCCAAGCATCTGGAGGTGTAAAAAGGTAAAAGGAGTTCCTATAAACTATGTTGTTGATGAGATCTCAGTTCACACTCAGTTAATTGGCCTGTTTTGCAGGATTTAACCTGGTGGCATAAGAACCTTGAAATAAATCTCTTAGCTACGATTAGAGATGAAAGAGAGATTAGCATGGGCAGGAGAGCTGAAGTCTTTTTTTTTGTCTCCATTGGCAAGTCAGTGTGAAGACAGAACATCTAGAGACATATCAGGAAATAAGTATTTCCATCATCCTCAGGATGTCCAATTCAGGTATTTTCTCCCTCATATTCAGGAAGTTACCAGTTTCAAGATCCTGTTCAGTCTTCTGACGCAGGTTAGTAGTTTCTTTTACAGTGTTAAAAATAGGAATGTGTGTTCACCCGAGACGTTAGATTTTAGCAAAATTAGTAAAATAAGGTGGGGTTTATGACAAAATTGCAAGCAAATATCTTCAGACAATTTTTATCTAGTAAATAAATATTATTAACAAATAAATAGCTGTGCTATGTCATGTTCTATGTAGTTAGGGGAATTTTATAGCAAAGAACATTTATGTGGCATTTTGGAAGCAAAAAGCTACTGTATGATAATGGAAGCTGTGTTTTAAACTGAGTTAGACAAGGAAAGCTTGAGAACAGTATCAATACTATGGGAGAGATTTCCGCTTTTATTTGGCTTCCTGAGTTGAAAGAAATATTTCTCCCATTATAGAATAAAATCCAGTTTGCTGTCGCATAGCCAGGGGAAAAATGTCTGTGTGTGTATGATTCATAACACTGGAGTGGCTCATGTGCAAAGGTTTCTAAGAAGTTTGATAGAGGTGTTAGTTCCACTGAACTACTGGGAGTGTTTGTGGTTTTACAGTAACCGGCTGCAAACATAATTTGGAAAACAGATACATATTGCAGAGCAAGACTGATACTTTTAGTTCATAATTGCACTTCAGTTGTTTCAGCTGTTAGAACTTCTTTCATGGTACCCAAAAAATGCTACTACACGGTTGTAGTGTTGCAATACATCTTAGGCAATAAATTTATTCAATACTGCATTAAACAATCCAGGAAAGAATAATGTTATGGTGTACTTACAAAGTTCATTATGATGGGAAGAGAGTCTTCTCATTATCTGAAATAAATTCAGTAAACTGTTAGCATAGGGAAATAATCTCAAATATCCATGTAGAATCTGGGAACACGGGAATAGAATGAGTAACTTGTTCTTCTGCCCCTGACTCAATGCACTCAAAATTTCATTAGAAGCAGTGTGTCCCAAAAATCCTTTGTGCGTTCCCAGGTATATCAGTGGAACT
>VYZS01071150.1:7363-17868 GCA_013400695.1 Neodrepanis coruscans | reverse complement strand
GCAGCTGACCAGAAGCACAGCTACTGAATTTACCAATGAAAACTTTGAAGAAAGGGGGAAAGTTTACTAGAAAGCAGGTCTGCAATACAGCAGGCTGTGTTTCTCCTTCTTGCAAAAGAAAATCCTTGGAAAATTTGTAGGATCACAGAAAGATATTTTCTGTACTCACATTTACTGAAACAGACAAAATCTAGTTGCTAGAATGGAGTACACAGGGTTACTTTGCATGTATCTTGGTTGCTACTCTCCAGGGTGCCAGCTCTTGGACCACCTTGGACCTCCTTGTACGTAAGACAGTCAGGTTCTTGCCCATTGTTTAAAGGTAGACTGATTCTAGCCTGATATAGCTGGAGCCCTACCAAATAAATATGTAGATAGAATATGATTTCCTGAATGTCTTCTCCTGAAATGCATCTCACTGCCTGGAAGCCAAGTGAAAAATCTTCCCCACAGCAGATCTTTAGTGACTGGTTGTAAGTACCCAGTGGCAGCTGAAGAAGGGTGATTGCAGCCCTGTGAGTAAATCCTCTGGGGAATAAAACATGACACATCATGGCATTGCTAAGAGCTCAGGGGCCACATCAGCAGGACGCTCACATCCAAGCAGCCAGGAAGAGACCGTTTTGATGATAGTCCTTGCTGCTAAGATATGCTTCCTTTTGGAGATTCTCCTCATAAAAAAGGCCCTCCATGCTGTCTGCTGACACACATGGCCTTCGTGATGAGTAAGCCACCTAACTGGGCTTGGAAATGTAAATTTTCATTGGAACGTTAACCACTGTGTGACTCCAATGGCAACTCTCTTTAAGCATAGGCTCACGGGGCACTCCACATCCTGCCGATCTACCTCAGCACGCCCCAGCTTATGGAAGAAATAAATTCTGTGGTGTGTGTCCCCCTGCCCTCTCAGTATTAGCCTTGCATTTTCTCTAATTAATGGTAGTTTTAGAAGGCTCATGTACCAAAGTTAATGCTCCACTGTCCTGCACAGTTGCCCATACCTTACATCCTCAACAATTCCAGCCATCCCTTTTTCACTCACACCAATATTCAGTGTTTTCTCTGAAACTTTTGTAATGTCTTTTGGCATTTCTAGCCTGAGATTCTGCAGCAGAAAGAAAATTAAAATTTAGGACAGCATTAAGTTAATTAAACTTACCATAAAATTAATAACACAAGAAATATTTTCCAGACTACATTATTCATTGTCATGTTTTATTCAGTAAAAACTCCATTTTTAATGTGTTTAGTATTACTGGAGGACTTTTACCCTGTTCTGCTAAAGTAACATGGCACACAAGGTTTCTGAGGGATTTTGTATATAAAGTCCATGTAATTTTCACTCGAGTGATAGAAGAAATGAGAAGTCCAAAGTCTCTGGTTTCTTGGAAAGAAATGAAATTATGGGAAAATACTTCGGAAAGAGGCAGTGGGAATGTAACTTCCCTTGGAGAAAGGAAGGAAATCAATGAAAACTTAAAACAGCATGGAGACAGCATTATTAAGAAGGAAGGCATATGGAAGGAATCATTAGGAAATCTGCAGCTATTTCTGTGACATAGCACAAGGGAGAAAGGGAGCTCAAATAGGCATATTAGAGGTTTCATTGCTTAATTGCTATGTTTATTAAAGATTATTGTTGATACAAAGATTATTGTTGAGTCTTGTCTCTTCTACCTCCTCCTGCCATCTGCCCCATTCATGTTCAACAAAGTCTTAGCATTTACAATATTATTTTCCTGACATCTGGAAATAATGTCTAAAACCAGCATTTTTTTAAAAAAAAATGCAGCAAGAATCCATTCACCCAGAAGAGAACAGGATATTCCTCTAGAGCAGCTTCTTTATTTCCCTTTAAAGTAGTCTTTTCAGCCAATTCATGTGTTTTTGTATTCTATACTGGTATCCTTGTAGCATGAAGGTTGGTAGCCCTTGCCAACATGCTTCAAGGCAGAACCCTCTAGAACATCTTTACCATCAAAAATAAAACTCTATTCCTGTGACTGTTTGAAGAAAGGCGTGAAAAGCGGACTTTCATGGTGTGATATTCAAGTGTTGCAGTGCCCAGAACAGAGCTGCTGTCTCCAGGAGGTGAATTTACATAGCTTAGTGGCACCTAGCCAGTGAAGGAGGGAGAGTTGAGTGCCTCAAAGTGGGATTAGCATCCTTCATTAGTCTGAGTGGGGAAATGAGACAGAACTGAAGCTATTCCTGAAATAACTGTCTACCTACCACTGTGGTATTTATACCTACCCTTTGATATGTATAAATTGGGGCCCTGTCTTCTCTTTAGAAGAGGAGGTATGAGAAAAGATTGTATTAGTAAAATTTATTTGAGTTCATGCTCAGAAAAGAAGAGACATGGTTTCTAGATCCTCTTTAACCTGAAAAGACTTGAACTTATGTTGCCCCTTTCTCATTTTTGCTAAAAGTTTTAGACAACAATAAATGAAAAACCATTCACTCAAGGCTAGCCATTTACCCCATGGAAAGCCTGTCTCCAAACGCTGCTTTATGATAATGTGGCAACTCTAAAGAGATTTCAGGAGATGGAGACCCGTGACACCAGGAAACAGAAGCTGCCTTCAGGAGATCTACTCTGTCCTGTATTATCAGCCAAGACCAGACCTTCCTCAACATCTACATCCATCAAGATGCTTAATGGAAAACCTGAGGGCCCAAAGTTCTAAGGGAGTAGAACAGGATGACTAAGTCACAGAATGCGATACAGGATAAAGTGCTGTAACGAGGGTTTGGCTCCAGAGCTGCCATGGACCTGAGCAGGAGCTGTTGCCTTGCATGACTGCAAGCTAGACACTTCCACAGAAGGAAGATACTGCCGACAAATGCTTGGAAACATTGATCCTGACACAGGTACCGGCTAGAATCAGGGAGAAGCAGGTGTTGGGATGTTCTCCCACATTTGCAGGTCCTGTGCTCTTTGCTGGTAGTGGAGTAGTTAGAAAAGTCACATCACACCACTAGGAAGTGGGTCCATTTTTTTTGGACGGAGACCCTTGGTGCACGTGACTCATTGAAGGACTGAGCATTTGCAGCTTCTGTGTGTTCATTTCTTTGCTGGGAGGTGAGGGAGATTAGCATCTTCTGCATCCAGCCTGCAGATGAGATCTTGCAACAGCAACTGCTTTGCCTTTTTCATTGCTGCCTGAGTAGCGTCCTCGAGAGAAAATTCCAAATGGAGGCAGCTCATAGCCATAAATTATACAACTCTGATTTCACATTAGGACTCTACAGCAGCAATAGAAATCCAAGGCTGACAGTTCAAAGTAACTCTCCAGTGTCTGTCATGTTGCAAACATGGGAGAGGAGGCATTGTTATGCACTCGAGTGGGCTGTTGGACTGAATAAATAGATGCTTTTAGATGCAAAGTTCATACAATGCCATTTGAGGATGCTATTCAGTAGTTAATTTTGTGAATAATAAGGCATCACTGAAAGCATTCAAAAGTCTACATAATAACTGGGGATTTGGGCTTTGGGAGAGACTTGCAGCAGTACCCGTACATGTCAGCATTGTTTCAGGGAGAGAAGAAGTGGAGGAGTATCAACTGATAAGCTTTGGTTTTGTTTTTGCACTGTTTGCCCTGTTTGTTTGAATTGTCAGGCTGAAATACAAGAATCAAGCAAGCTCTAGTGGTCATATTTTCATTATGGCACAAGGAGCCTCAAGTGTCCTTCACTCATGTATTATTCACACAAATGGTTACATAATTAACTGATCTACTACAGCACACAAATTCCAGGATTTGTGCACAATTTAAAACTATATTAAGGTCCAGGCAAAGTCTCCACTCTCCTGCAGTTGCCAAGGCAAGAGTAAAATTTTGGGTTATAGCAGAAGTGTAATCACTTGCCACTTTTTTTTTTGACTCAAGCACTGGTAGAATGGTGGATACAGAGGTGCTAAATGTCTGTGTGCTGAGAGGACTTTGAAGTATCTTCAGCATGGACATTAAGATCCTTTCCATCTCTAAATAGTCCAGGGCACATCATCTCACTGCAAGGACTGAGCAGCCACTGCTGAAAAGCAGAAGATGCTTATATTTGTCTGCCAAAGAAAAGAAATACAGATGTTATGCCAAAACCATCTGTTTGTGTTAGAGTGGTAGAGACTAGAGCTATATGAGGAACCCAGCTAGAATTGTTCCAAGTTATTCCCACATTTGCCAAGTATTAGTAGAAATGTTTCTGCATTTTTGTTTCATCTGTGCATTAAGTGTTTGTTCTACCAGACAACTTTTTATTTGCATTCATTAAAAGTCACCTGAGAATGGTACATACATATTTTCTGGGATTTCACATATAAAACCTTGAAGAAAAAATCCCTGTGATGCTTTCTGAAAAGCCAATAAAATCAGGATTATAAACTGCATTTTGTGAGAGGCATTGGCTGATGTGCAATTGGCAAAGCAAGAACCATGCAGCAAGAGCCCCAGTGCTTGCTTGGAGAGCTGGATCCTGACCCTGTCTCTGCCATAGATGCAACATATGAATGTTTTTCAGTTGAGCATTTCCCTGTACACATGCTCCTTATTTTCTGGATAGCTGAGCTGTGACTCAGAGCCTGTATGCTAAGAGCTGAAACTTTGTTAAGGGAGAGATTTTTTATTTTTTTTTTCAGACTGTGCCTGTAAAGTGCTATTTAATATCAACTGCTCAAAGCTCTTACTCTGGGTTTCCCAATCTGAGGACTCATAATTTGCAAATGTTCCTTGTTGACTTGTCTTGTGGCTTCTTTTCCCACCTGTGAAATGGGAAAATGCTCTCTTGAAACAGAGGGGCTTTGTGTGGAGAAATAAATGTGATAATGATGGGTCCATACAAACGTCTTGGTGATTAGAAGAAGTTTTAAATACTGCACTGTGTGTCAAGGAGTGAACTTTGGGCAACAGGAAGAGAATAACATGTTGACATGCTGCTCATAAGCCAAGTGTTTTCCAGTGTGTGTAATGAGGGAAGTAAGTGTCCTAAGGTGAAAATCCCATAAACTTTTGTAATTACATACTAACATGACAGACATAAACAGGAGGATTAAAATGCAGCCTGCACAGGGCTGCCTTTGCTGTGTTATCTGCCACAACTCCCCCCAGGATGCTAGTGCATGTTCCCTGGCTGTTCTCCCTGAGGGCAGTAACAGATGCTTGAGGAACTGAAGTGTCCCCTGAAGTTAGTTTATGGATTTATTTACTTTGTTTTAACTTCATCTGTGTTCTTACGGCTACAAACAAATGGTGATATGGCTGTATATGGGTCTTGGACTTTTTGTTGACCATTCACATCTGAAGTCTTTTTCCTGTAAAACTGTTCAGAAGGGTGGTTTTGTTTATTTGTTAAAAATAAAAACACTGTATATTTCTTCACTTTGATGACTTTTGCTACTCTTTCCTTTTCCTGGTCACCATGACAACACAAGATTAAGTTCTTTAGTCTGACTACCTTAGAAATTAGAAATCTTTCTTCAATTTTCAATGCTTTTTAAAGTTTACCAGAGGACCATAGTGAATACTACTATTGATAAGAAAGGAATACTTTAATAATATGTTTCCTTTTGGTCTAGGAAAGGTATAACCTGGCTCTAAGCCATCCTTGGGCTTACCATCCATGAGTAAGTGGAGGCGGGAGAACTTGAGTTGTCCTTGACATCACTGGCAAATCAGGACATATCACTACAATTGCCTGAGCTGTCAGATACACACTGGAATCCCAGGTACAATTCTGAAAACATCTCTTCAAAAAGGCAGTGGAAAAAATACCCCAAGTGTCTCTTCATGGAGTGTCCACTACACTAGAAACAAGTGACCTCTGATTGCTGCCAGACAAATTCAAGGGCAGCTTGGACTGTACAGGCAACCCACATTTAAAATGGACTTTTCTAACATAACTCTAATACTAATCCAGACGAAGAAAAGCAATCAAGGCAGCTAAGTAAATACAAGACCGAAGCTTTCTTTCAACTTTCTCTCTGTTGCCTATGGTGACTAAACATACAGATTGATGCATCCATCACTACTTCTACATGTGCATCCAAATGAGTCTAATGGTCTCAACTAGTATTCCTTAAATATTTTACATGCTTTCCACTACAGCTGTATTCTTGAGATAACCCTGATACCTCCTTTAGTTTACACCCTTAACTTTTATTTGCTGATATCTGTTCAGCTCCTTGATATGGAGTAGGGAAGAGGATTAGGAAAATGAAAAGAAAACCAACATGCATATATTTTTATGATATCTCAAAGTTTTTCTTAAAATTTTTCTCATCTTCTCTGGTGGCCTTTTAACATATTTTTGTGGAGGCCTTCAGGATTTCAGATCAGTGCCTCACTTTGCAGACACATGGCATCTACATTTCTTGGTGGGCCCCAGCCTCAGATGTTTGTTTCTGTTCTTTTTGTTCATCCTTCTTCAGATTGCTTGGAACCACATCAGAAGCTACTTTGCTGTTAAAGAATCATTACTTTAATTTCCACCTCATTTAAAACACATATTTATTCTCCAGTGGATCGAACTTAAGTAAAACAAGAGTTGAAAAGCAGCATGAAGCCCACAGTAAAGCCATGGATTTTGTGGAATCATCTTTTTTGTTCAGGAAGATGTATTGTGTCCAAATAAAGGCATCTTTATTATTTCCTCTTTTATAAACTAGTTGGTACTGAAATGCAATTCACTCTTCAAGGAGGTCAGTACTGCATGTCACTAAGCAGTGCCAAATTAAGACAAAGCACCTGCTCTTCACAAGGAAATTTAGATGTAGGTGTCAACCAGTGTTATAGAGTTTGAAGCACTGTCTAGGACAGTCTTTCTTCTCTTCCATCTCTCCCTTGACTTTTTTGCCAGTCAGGGGATTCATGCAAGCTGACCTAACCCTTGGAAATATGTTTCACGTGCTGAGAGGTTAAGGTCATTTGCCATAGACTGGCTTAATTAGTTCATCCATTTCCTCCAGTTCTCCATCTGAATTGACAAGTGCTCTGCCTAGCAAGAGTTGCTGCTCTCAGCTGATTTGAGGTGAATTTCCTTCATCTTGTGTTCTTGTATCCATGAGAGCTGAGCAGAAGTATCACTAAAAACTATGTGCAGGATTATAAATGATGCAGGTTGGAAGGGACTTCAGGATTTCTTTAGTCCAACCTACTTCTCAAAGTGTGATCAACACCAACTTCATACTGGACACAATTTTGCTTATTCTTAATTTTTTCCCCTTCACTGATTATTCTTTAGAAAGAATTCTTTGTTATAATTGAGGCTGGTCATCTCCCCTGCAGAAGTGTGGATTAGCATATGGGACAGCAACATTTGCCATGTAGCAGCTATTTCCATTACATGGTTTAGTTTTCCTACATGTGACCTGCAGGAGGGGCTGAATTCTAAAGCAAAATGTTTGCATCAGAATTGTAAGAAATATCTCTGGTTGGCCACAAAGAAATGAGACAGCCATGATAATTATATGCTCTTGAAATTTTTCACATCTCTGCAATAAATCTTTTATCCTTATTAGAGGAAAAATGCTGCAGGCTGCATCATGTCTTTCATTTGCTTAACTTCCATACAGAGCGTTCAGAGGTGGATGGTAAATGGAGAGACAACCGTGTCTTATGATGTAAAGGTATAGATGGTAACTGTTTCAAAAACAGTTGATTTGATTCTTGATCCCTAACGCTTTACAAGTTATACATCTGAAGTGGAAGATTTTTGTACTTCTGATGCAAAGAAGCGGCTTTGGTTATATATAATCATGAATAGTGACCAGTAAAAAAACCCATCGATGTATTATGTAGTTCCTAGTGAACAGTCTATTTCTTATCATAACCCAAAGATATCTGTGTAATGGGATCATTTCCAAGCATGACCCTGCTAATTCTGCAAATATCTGAAAAAATCCTATGAACACTTCTGCTATATTTCACCCGATGGGAAGAATTCCTAGTGTGATTTACCTAAGAGCTAAACACTGCTATCTCTGGGACTATTGTACTATTCTGTATTAGGGATTTTCGATTATAGGTAGTAGATAATTTAAAAAATAGATACTCTAAGCAAAAGAGAAGAGTTATCGTTTTCCCTCTTGCCTGTAACTTTTTCAGAGAGCAAAATTACATCTGTAACTGTGCAATTCCTTGCACTGAATCATCATCAAGAGTGTTGGTTCCAATGGATGTTGCTTTTAGAACAAAAAAGAATGCAAGAGACACCATGTAAGACAATTCCACACTTTTTTTAATCAATCAGCTTTGAAAAAGAAAATCTTGCAACACTCAATTTACCCTTTTCTCACCACATCTTCTGAGGTTCAAAGATTAAAGTGATTAAAATGAAGAATGCTTTGACTTTTTTTACTCAGAGATTGCTCAGTTTCAAGTGCTCATATGTCTGTTTTCATGATATCTTGTTGGGTTTTCACTGGCATTGATCACCTACATAATTATATCAGAGGACAAACACAATGATTTTGTGAGTAGATGAATAAATCTTCTCCGAAGATGAGTCAGCTGTTGGCACTGAACATCACCTTTTGAATTCACTTTGCAGTGCAGAACAGCTCTTCTGGGTTTGCATTTAACTCATGTCCTGTCATATTTGCCAGGTCCTTCCTGCTTCTGAAAAGATGTCATGTCAAAACATCACTCTTGTGTGAAAGCCATGGTAGCACTTTTCTTAAACACTGGAAATGACAATCGAGGTATTTTGGGTAAAGATACATAGGTATGAGTTCCCACTGTTATCCCAGGAAGGTGCAATGTATTTTGTAATTCTGGTGACTTGTTGCATCTGCGTGCATGTATCCTACCAAGAGAATTTAGCAAGTGACCCTTCAGGATATATACATAAATAATAATTAATCTTTTTTCACATCTGTGCTTTGTACATTTTTTTATGTTAGTAGGTGTCCATGTTTTGCAGCCAGTCGTTTTTCCTGGCCACTGTACAGCAGCTCAAATATACCTTGTTTTGCCACCTTTGGTTATTTGAGAAGTCTCTTCATTTTCTCCTAGTTACACACCTCCCTCCATCCCACAAGAGACCTTCACCAGTTTTCCATGAGGAGCTCTGTGGATCCTTTTATCAGCTCCTAACCTTACCTGCTTTGGAATATTCCTGGTGTTGCTGCTCACTCATGCATCCTCCCTGCCTTGCTGCCCGAAGGACAGGTCACTGTCACTTGACTCCTTGACTCTTCTCTCAAGTGTTCCCAAGGAAGTTCCTCCAGCAGGTTCCAAACCTTCCCTGAGAAAACTCTAGGTGGTCACTGCCTAGTCAGAGCTCCACAACATGTCGTACATGGATGTTGCTCTCAGTTGCTCTGAGGCATTTCACTGAAGACATATGCAATGTTATTGAGGTCTTATTTTATTTTTTGTAACTGATGCTTTGCAGTGTGTAGCTGAGAGAAAACAGATGAAGAATAGCAGAAAGGTCTTGCTGTCAGACCAGTTAGTCCCGGAATCAGAAAGATGAGAGCAGTGCTGAGGGGATGAGGTTGGTTTCTTTCTTACCAATCTGAAAAGTCAGAAGTGGAGAAAACCAAAAGCATGAAGGGCTAACTTGCTGGCTTGGTGCATCCTGGGCTCTTGTGTTCTACCCAACTGAGCTGAACAAAACTAAGAGTAGAGGTGTTACTTTGTGTCATTATATGCACCAAATACACTGTCGTGGTTTTACCACTAAAAGCGTGATACTGACAAGAGATGTCCGAGAGAAGCCACACGCACACACAAAGAAAACATACAAGTAATACAGTTTATTTCACACACACAGAAAACCGACAATAAAGTGCAGAAACAGACAAATTAAACTTTCCCAGAGCCCGTGTTGGGATGGGAACGCTCTGGAATAGTGCTGGTCTCTCTCTTGGGGCTCCGGAAGAGACGCCGGGATAATTAGAGAAGGCCCGCGACCGACATGAGGACCTACAGCAGCATGAGCCTCCGCTCGGCTTTCTGAAGAAAAACTCAGACAGTTAGAAACTGCGAGCCCCCCTCCCCGCTCCCTTCCCGATCCCGGGAAGGAATTTCAGTGCTGATGGAAAGATGTGGCCTTTAAAACCAGGCTATGGCTGCGGAAAATCGCTAATCCGCCCACCCAGGAAAAATACCACAAGAAAAAACGCGACCCCCGCCTCCCCGAGAAGCAGTCCACCCCTGGAAAAATCATGAGAAAACATGAACCGAAAAGAAACAGTCCACCCCCCAGGAAATACCACACTGGGCTGCCGCCGCTGAATCGCTGTCCTGTCCACACGAGGGGTTAGTCTCGGAGCAAAGACGAGGAGCGATGTTACCGCGGCCAAGTCCAGAGCCGAAAGAGGAAGATGGCGCCTGCTCTCTCTTAGCGCATGCGCAGATGGCCCCCAGGGGGCCGACCCTCCTCTGACTGGATGATAAGCACTCAGGCCCCGCTCCCAGTAAGGGCCCGCGTGCACATGGAAATGCCAAGATGGGCCGGAAGTGCGCTGGCTCCCCGCGGCCCCGCATGGCATCCTGGGT
>VYZS01071141.1:3289-26050 GCA_013400695.1 Neodrepanis coruscans | reverse complement strand
AAGTGTTTCCCCAGCAGTGGGAAGAACATTGGCTGCAAAGGGGCACGAGCACCCTCACTGCAATTGGAGAATGCTGACAGCCCATTTACCTTAAGCCTCCTCTTGGCTAGTTACCTGAGGCTCAATGAAACGCTGATCCAGGTGCAGCACCACAAAGTCCTGCATGGCATTGGTGATCTTATCTCCCCGCAGACACCGAAGAACCAGAAGCTTCTGGAAGCCATCAAGTCCAGCTTCCCACTTCCCTGGCAGGGGCTCTCTGCAAAGCAATTAGGTGGATTCTGGGGGGATGTGCCAGATCCCACACCTCCCTGAGGTGTACCCAAGTTGCCTGCAGGCAGCCACTGCGGTTTTAAAAGAGACAAGGACCTTTCAGTCCCCTGGCTAAGGTTGTTGTCTGTAGCCCTGAAACCACCAGCAGGCAAGCCAGAGCTGCTTCCACTGGGGAACCACAAAATACTGCTGGAATAAGGCATTGTGTGGCTCGACTTTGCATAAGCAAGAGCCACCCCTGAGGAGACAAGGCAATTCTTCATCCTCTCCCTTGCATGGCACTGCACTGGGACCAGAGCCAGGTGGCTGTATCGACTTTCTTGTTCTCCCAGGGAAGCTGTTACCTGCCAGGGTCAGTACAGCTATATTAAAAAAGCAGGGGACACTTGCCTGTGAGGCTTGGGGCTGTCAAAAATGGTCCTGAACTCTTCAAGGTTGGCTGCAAAATCACTGTCAAAGTCAGAGAAATTCTTCAGGCTGCTCAAGGCCAGGATGTCTCCCCATGCTCTATCATTCACCCAGGATGGAGCAGGGTTGTCTTTCATCTCCTTTATGGTGCCTCCTGACAGCAGGTACCGCCACTCATCCTGGCAACAGGATGAGATATGGTCATGGATTACAGCCTACCCACCTGAGCCTGAGGCACACAGGTTTGTACTTTATCCAATTAAAATCCTGTAATATCTTTCTGGCTGCTTGCCTGCCTGGTGTGTGTGTGTCAAGAAGTAAGTGAAGTGGAGGACTTGGTGATATCAACATAGTAACTATTCAGATGCTGCTTTGCTAAACCCTGCCTACTCCCGCTGAACTCATTAACCTTTGCAGCAGTTTGGCAGCAAACTGGCAAAAGCTGCAGGTGCTTCAGGCTAGACAGCTCTGCATGTGGACACAGGGAGTAGTTTGAGAGCTGAGTAAAGACAGAGGCCTTATGTTTGCCCACCATGCTTCCAAGCCTGTCCCCAGCTACGAGGAACAAGGCTCCTTTTCCACCTGACACACTGTTCTAGGAGCTAAACAGGCTGGGCTTGAGCTGTCCTGACGAGATCCCGTCAAGGGCTAAGGGGCCTTGCTCACCATATCAATCTTTCCATCATTCATCAGAATCCGTGCGCTGACCAGGAAGGCAAACATGAGCTTGTGCTTCTCAAAGAGGCTCCGGCACACATTGCTGTAGAGACTGAAGGTGATGTAGTTGTTGATGTTTGCGACCCGCTCCTTCAGCACGTCTGAAAAAAAGGCAACAACCAGACAAGGGTGGTGGGTGCCACATGTGATGTGGAGGGTGCTCTCCACATTAGCTGTTGTTTCCAGGTCACAGGGGTACAACCACCACCTGCCCAAAGACAGACTTGGTGCAGAAATCCCAGTGAAAGCACAAGGCTATGACTTGGTGCCAGAGCACAGAGGGAGCCCATGCTGCACCATGGCTGACACACACCGCTAGGCAGGGAAAGCTGCCCCAGGGGCATATCCCATTACTGGGATAGCATGTACCTTACCTATGCCCTGCACCAACCCCACTCCCATCTGGCCAGACAAGACAGCAGGAAAGTAGTGATAAGGAAAGGACTGTGACCACATCTTCCCTTAATACGTGGATATAAACAGGCACCTCTGGACCACGCAGAGAGCCAACATAAGCAGCCACATTTTCCTTTCCTCTGCAGGTATCTGAGCTTCTACTGCTGCTACATCAGGAATGTGGGGTGAGAAAGAGGATAGGAAGGGGCTGTTTGTGCAGGCACCTGCTTTCTCGGAATTACGGATCCCCATTAGGAAGATGTTGAGGAACCACTCAAGTGAGTACTGGTACATGGGGTCCACATTGGACAGGTCTGAGACACAGAAGTAGAGGATCTGTGAGCGGACGGCCACAGGCACATACTCCAGGCGGGTAATGTTGATGTCCTTCTCTGTCTGCTCTGCCACCACAACCTTGGCCTGAAGGACAGAAGAGATGTCATGGTTAGTGCAGTGATGGCAGGGGTGTGCAACTGCAGGGGGAGAGCACCTAC
This sequence comes from Neodrepanis coruscans, assembly GCA_013400695.1. Taxonomy (NCBI): domain Eukaryota; kingdom Metazoa; phylum Chordata; class Aves; order Passeriformes; family Philepittidae; genus Neodrepanis; species Neodrepanis coruscans. The sequence goes on along the minus strand of VYZS01071141.1, from coordinate 23,762 downwards.
ACTTCTGACCTGGATCTCTCCTGCCTTCAGCTTGGATGCCTCCAACACTTTAATGAGCTCTAAGTCATCGACAGGGTTTCCTTCAGAAGTGCTGAGCCGATACAGGATCTGGTCTTCTATCTCCTTCAGTTCCTGACGCATCTGAGCATTGCTAATAATTAGCTGGTTTCTATCTTCTTCTAAGTCAGGCCGCTCTGCAGCCACCACTTCCCCCAACAGTTGGTCTTCCAAGCCACTACAACAAAAGCCATGGAGGTGATGGTGCAGGCAATAGGCCCAAGGGTCTGAGGACTGCAAGGAATGAGACTAAGCAGCATAGGCAGATAATAGGTTAAGCAGGTACCTGGGTGAGAGGGTGAAGTTGATGAGGGTGAGCTTTGTGGAGATCTCAGGGCTGTAGTGAGGGTTGGGCAGTTTGGTGGTGATATACATCTTGAAATCTTCATGGTAGGGAATCACTGAATCTCCCAGCTTCAACACGGTGCTGCCTTGCTGTTTGAAAGTCTGTACCAGAGCGGGACAAATAGAGGAAGTGGTTGTTACCCAGTTTGAGGGAAGGCATCCTGCATGTGTTAAGAACTCTGCAGTGAGAAGAGAGTCTGAAGGCTCTCCAGACAGAGGAGCAAAAAGCTGCCTGGCAGACCTGAAGGCCTGAATCTGAACACAGCAGCTATATTCCACGGTCCTGCCTCCCAGGCAAAGATGCCTGCTGGAAGAAGACCAGAACGTGCAGAAGTCTGTCAACATGTTAGAGCCCTGGCCAAGACATGGGAGCACAGGACAACAGCATCCACATGAGTTCTGCCCACCCAGGGAGACCTACAAGCCCACCACACCTCATGGCACCCTGGCCAGATGCCCCCTTACAGCTTAGCCAGGTATCCACTGCCCCTTCTTGCCAAAGTGAGATATAGGACCTCTTTCAGCAGGACAGGCTCAAGGACTGGATCCAGCTCCTCGCCAACATTCTCTAGCAGGAAGGGCTTCCCAAAGGTAATGGTATTTTCCAGAGTGCTGAGGAAGTCCCGGTCACTCTGCTTCGTCACCTCTAGGCTGTTTGTCTTCTCCTGAAAGGCAGCAGAGGAGGGCAAAGTCTCTGTGATGTCCTGCCCATCTTCACATCTAGCTCTGGTCATTGGTACACCTCTCACTGGGCTGATTTAGCTCCCTGGAGTAGTGGAAATAATCTCTTTTCTTGCCTGGCTAGACTTTGGCTATTTTGGCAAGTTTAGTCCATGTCTGCAGGTACTAGAGACAGCTCAGTGAGGGAGCAGAAAAGGTTGGGAACTGGGAGAACCTCCTTCACAATCCATACCCTCTGTGAAGCCCCACACTGATAACTCAGGGTTCATTTGTCTGCAGAGAGGGAGCAGGTGCGTGGTAAAAGTCCTCAGGCAGCAAAACAGGAACAGCTGCCTGAGCCTTCTGCCTGATCCTTCAAAAGGGCAGTGAGTGGCTCTCTGAAGAGGTGGTGGTCAGTGTTTCTGGCATTTCTGCAGTGGGGACTTGTTCCCTAGTCAGGTAATACCACCTTGTTTCTCCTTTGTTATGGGACCTGAAAGACTATTATGAGAGATGCTGGTGTTGCTCTGAGGTTCCCAGAGCTGGAATCTGATACCTTGCTTGCTTACAGCAGGGCTCCTCCTGGTCCACCCTGCTTTCCCCAAGAAGGGAATTCCATCTGGGATGAATGTGAATGTAGAGCCTGTCTAGTGCTGGGGAGGCTGGGCTGGGACAGTAGAAGATCTTGCAGGTCAAGATCTCAGAGGCTGAGGTTGCTCTGCACAGCTTCTAACAGAAGGCTGCCTCTCCTATCCTGGCAGACCTGGCTTTCCTCCCCACAGCTCTTACCAGATTCTTGATCCACTTGTTTGCTTGTCCTTGGGGGTCTATGAAGTGAGTCCAGCGCAGGGAGAACCGGGTTATTACCCCATTCTCCACAGACAGGGAGTCGTTGGGTAAACCGGCAATCTAATGGGGTAGAAAAAGCTGTTGGAACACCTGGTAGTACAACACAGGTGATCAGAGAGAAGCCATTGCTGCCCTGGCCCGTGTGCTGTCAGTAGGGTGGACAGGGGATGGTGGTGAGGGTACCTCTGCCAGCAGCTGGGCCCAGAGTTGCATCTCTACCTGCAGTGGCTGAGCCCTGGGGCAGAGCTGTGCTGCAGGGTCAGGCTTGGGCAGATTACAGCCAGGACTTGGCCATGGGCCTGGGGTTTGTGAAGAGCAAGCCTTACAGATCAAGACTGATGCTCTCATTGCTGCTGCCCAAGTCCTGCTCTTTGTGCAAGGAGCCCAGCAGCAATTCCAGATCTGCAGTGTGGAGTGCTTGGTCACTATCCAGATGTTTGGTTTGGGGCCTGTCCTTTGGTACAGGCAATCCTACTGAGTGGTGAGTTTTTGGCTTCTTTTGAGGCCCCTTTATCCTCAAGTGTTGAGTTTTTCTGCAACTTGCCTGCCAGGAGCGGATTTCCACAGGGTCTCCAAGGGTGCTGATAAGGCCTGCGTCCTTGCTGTGAGGGATGCTGTTTTCTGACAGCCCTCTCATCCACTCCTTGGACAGTGCTATGCGGTAGTCTCCCTGCCATGAGAAACACCATCAGTCTTTTAGTTGCAGCTAGTCTGCTGCAAGCATGTAAACCCTCCTGTTCCCACTCAAATGGGGCACAAATAGAAATAGATCCCAGTGGCATCATGCACCCTTGTGTCCTATTCATTTCTCCCTGGTCAGAACAGCAGAGCTGCTAAGCAAGTCCCTCTCAGGGAACACTGCACACTTACCGTGAAGGGGCCCAGGTAGGCCACAAAGCCAGCTGCAACCAGCACATCCCCACTGCTGTTGTTGATTTTGTCATCCAGGCCCTCCACAGTGTCCTGCCAGCGCACCTTCTCATCAGCCAGGCTGTTTATGAGCTGTGGGATAAGTTGAACATGTGAGAGCTGCTGTGTGGTCTAACCTTGTGTCCTGGACCTGCAGCTCTCTGGGTAGGTCTGCAGGTGACTTCAGTGACTAAAGGTTGGGGTGGTCCCTGACATTCAGAATTTTGTTCCCAGCTTCGAGCACTTAATTCTGGGATTACTGGGTAGCTCTTGCTGTCCTAGAGACCCACTGCTAGCTGAACAAGCTGTGCACAGGAGGACAGCAGCTTTGCACATCAGTCCCTGGCCAGCTTAGCTTCTCAGTTCTGTTGTGCTGCTGACATCTGGCCAGACACCTTCAACCTAGGATTGTTGTGAGCTGCAGCCACATGGATGTTTTCATCACTGTGCTGCTTGATCTGAAATCAGGTTGCCTCATGTAAGCAGGCATGCTCTGTTTCTTACCACATCGGCACGCTTCAGTCTCTGCACACACAGCTCACACTTCATCTCCAACTCCTCCTTATTGGCTTTGCAGGCATCATACTTGGCTTGCAGCAGAGCAATGCCATCTTCAACCTCCTTCAGGCGCTGCTTAGCTTCGTCAAGGACCTGCTGAGTGGCACGCAGGTCCTCTTCTGCCTCCCGAAAGGCTTGCTGGGGAGATGCATAAGGAAACAGTGGTGGTGTTGGGCATGTGGTCAGGCTCTTCCCGCAAAAGCCAGAGACCTTGGAGCAAAAGTTGGTTTTCCATAAAAGCACTTCCTGCTAAGTGCTAGCTACTCATACCTCAGTCAATCCAATCTCTGGATGACAAAGGTTGACCTGCCTAACTCCAGGGGTCTCTCCTGCGAACCCAAGAATAAAAGCAGGGGTGAGGAGAGCATTTCTGCATAGCTCCAAGAAGCCAAGAGCTTGTGTCAGCTTACACAAACTCAGGATATGACCCACTGGTGAATGGTAGGAAAAGTTCCTCTGCTTGCTCCAAATCTCTAACAGAGAAATAGCTAGGCTTGGAGAGGATTATGGCTGAAATGCTTGTGAGATGTGGGAAAGTTTCTGTAAGAACAGCTCATGCTGAGTCAGGAACTCAGTACTAAGAATGAGGTATTACTTCTGTCCCAGCATATTCTAGGCTGATTTCTTCTACTTTATCATGCTGATGTGTTTTCAGGCCTTGGCTCTGCTAAGGTGTGGTCTGAACATTATGTCCTGACCTGCAGAACATGTTGATTCCCACAATCTCCTGCAGAAGAGAGCTACTAGTACTGTGTTCCTGAACACCTAAAGCAACTGGGTCACATGATCTCTTACCCGTTTGGGCTCAACCACCTTGGCCACAAAGTGGTATTTGTGCATGGCGCGCACCCACTGGCAGATGGAGGTACAGGCTTTGGAGACCTTGGCGATGGCAGCTGGCTGAAACTCCTCATTGTCAATGTAGGGCTGGATGGCCTTGATCACATTGTCTGGAATATTGTCCTGCAAGGAATAATAGGGGACAAAGGAGATAAATGAGGAGCATGCTAGATATCTGATTGAGGAAATTCTCAAATAGCTTCCCCAGTGGCAGCAACCAGCCCCAGGACCTGACAGGATGGGTAATGCATCACACTGGAGCAAGAGGAATCAAATTGCTGCATGTTTAGGCTTGAGAAGCACAGCTGTGGGATTGGGTAAATCCCTTTCCATACCACTTCCTTCCAGCTCCTCCACATGAAAGAGCAGAGGTACAGAAGGGAAAGAAAGACCTGTGTGTCTGGGTCCCATTGCCCAAGGCAATGAAGTGCAGCCAGTTGACATGAGAATCTCCAGGTGAAAGAAGGGCTCCTTGTCCCACAAGGAGCTCTAAGCTTTAGTGTGTGAGAACAATGTCTGTGAGGCAATGTCTGATCACAGTTACAGCCTCCTTCTGACACTGCTTACCTTATCGTATTCAGTCAGGCTGTTCAGGAACTGCACTGGGTCCTGAAGAAGGGCTCTACCTGGCTCCCAGTAATCATCCACCTTGGTGCCTATCTTTTCTCCCGCCACTTTTTTGGGCTTTTTTCCTTGCATTATGCAGACAGCTTCAATCACTATCTTCACACCAAGGGGAGGTCGCTGCAGTGCTCGTACCTTCAAAACACAAACGGAAACAGTATGTTGATCTGGTTCTCTGGGAGATGGGGTGTTATCCCTCCCTCACCTGGACCAGAGGAGACTGGGACCAGAGGCAGGACATTTAGAGGATGCATGACATAGGCAGGAAGGACAGACATATTTACAGGGAAAGATGATTATCAGAAAGGGAGGCTGATACTCTGATAGGTTTATTTTACAGGCTGAAAATATCTTGGCAAAAGAGATGAATTTGTATGGCTCCAGGGAGAAGGCTGTATAGAAATGGGATGCAGGCAGGCATTCTCCTTTGCTCTAGGCTCTCATTTGTCTTGTACCCCACCAGCACAATGCTGCACCCCATGAACTGGTCTTTGGCAGCTGGAGTGACTGCTTGAGTCTCCCTTCAGGCACCTAGGAGTTCTGCTGAAGTACCCTTGAGATGGCTGTGGGTGTCAGGACCCTTGAGGATGACTCCTGCTTTTTCTCTTCTAGTGCTGGCTATCCTTGTCATGTTCAGCTGGAGATATTCCCAGGCCTTTCCACTGGACACTGTCAAGAGAGCAGCAGACTTTATGGCAACACTGAGGCTGATCTACCCCCACGCAGACACCCTCCGTGAGAAGGACTTCGAGTGGCTCTTTGACTGCCCTGAGATACAGCAGTTCCTTGAGTGGTTCTGCAGCACAGTGGGTGAGGAAAATGTGTTGAGCCCAGCTGAGGTAGAGGCTTATGATGCCCTGTTGGCTGCAGGAAAGCCCATCTTGGAGGGTGATGCCCTAGAGGAGGCACTGCAGATGTGCTGCCAGGTCCCGCAGTTCCTGAGCGTGACACTAGATGACGAGGGTCCCCCTCTGGAGACCCTGCAGGAGGAGTTTCAGGAGCTGAAGGACTATCACAACCATCAGCTCTGGCGGTACAGCAAGCTGCTGGATTGGACAGACAAGCTGCAGCGGGAGCAGAGATATTTGGAGGAGGAGGAGAAAGTGGTGAAGAAGAACTTGAGGATGGCTCAGAGGGACCTGGAAGTGAAGATCTTCCAAACCAGAGCTGTCTTGAGCCAGGTCAGTGAGACTGTAAAGCAGGTGACAGAGTTTCATGGGAACACAGAGAAAGACCAGCTGCCAGCACTGCTGTGCCAGATGGATCTTGGCCCTTACATGAAGATAGAACAACAGGCCACTGATGTGTTTGAGAGGTTCATCCAGCAGGTCCTACCAGGGAGTGTTGAGACTACAAATGCTTGGGAAGCAAGCGCACAGGGAGAGAACAGCCCAAAGGCTGAGACCCAGATGGGCTCATATTGGGAAATACCACAAGGAAGAAGAGAAGCTTCTTATCAAGAGTGCAAAAAGACATCGTTAGGGGTAGCACCAGGAAGTCAGGGAATACTAGTCCAAGGATCAAAGGCAGAACTGCTAGTGGAGGGAAAGAATGAGAAAGAGGAGTTGAACACTGAGGGAGAGGAGGAAAGAGATGACAGCCAGGAAGTCACAGAGAAAATGAATACCAAGAAAACATCAGTGCTAAAAAGCCTTGTGACTGACGAAGATGAGCTGCTGAAGGATCAAGACAGCTACTGGAAGGAGCTGGCCCGAATAGAGAATGCACATATCTGTGCCCGAAGGGAGGTTATTATCATGTCAGCAAAAGTGGAAGGCAACTGTGCTGCACTGGAGTGGGTCCAGAGGACTCTGGAAGCCCTTAAGGATAACCAGGTAAGGCCAGTGCCCCAATTCCTTCACTGTCCTCTGTGGCAGTGTCTGCCTGTGCTGCAGGCAGTCCCTCCTGCTGAACACTGGAGCACAGGCAGAGCCAGACAGTGCAGTGGTGTATCCTGATACTAGCCTGTCTTGTCTCCTCCCTGCACAGTATGCAGTCAAGGCAGAGCTCCGGGACAAGGCTGCTATGTTCCAGAATCAGCTTCATGCCCTCCATTTTGACATTACACAGACTCTGACACACCAGCTGCCACCTCTACTGAAGGCTGAGGCCCGTCGTGCTTGCCTGCCCATTCTGCACAGGCACCTCAGCCTGGAAGCTGCCCGTCTCCAGAACATTGCCAGGAGGCAGGAGGAGGCCATTGTGTGGTTGTTGAACCAGCAGAGCCGCCTGGATCTGATAGAGCTCCAGCTGAAATGCGAGAGAAAGGATCTGGAACAGAAGGCTGCTTGGCTGGGAAAGACTGAAACCATCATGAGAAAAGTCCAGACCAGGCTGCAGGAGCAGCAGAATTACTTCAAAGATGCCAGCTCCTCCCAGAAGGGTCGTCCATGCAAATGGATAGACCCCAAAGATCTCACTGCTGTACGGTAAGGGCCTGAGGGACCGGTGTGCATAAGCAACAAACTAGATGGAGAGGAGTTGGTATGGGAATTGCCAGGGGAGGTGGCATGGGAATGGCTGAAGCAGGCAGCAGACCCAAGCTATCAGGCAGTCTAGCAATGCTCTTCTGCCAATGCAGAACCACCCTGACTCCATGGTGGTGTGAAATTCCACCAGAAGATGGCATCTGCTTCCTTCTGGCTGCCTAGGGCTGATGCAGCAGAGTATGGGCTGGGCTAAGGGAATGAGTATGGAGAACAGTTTTTCTAGGATGTTAAAGTGGAGAGTCTAGAGGCAGGTCTTCAACCATGGAGAAGGAGGGCTGGGTTACAAGAAACCACAAGCTGACTGGAGCAAAACCATTCTCTCTCTAGTTGTGCTGCATTGACTAATCTTCTCAGTCTTCCCCACATAGCTCTGGAGTAGCTTGTGCTGGTCTCTGCCAGAGAAGAGTCACAGACTGGCTCTTGAGCCTGGTTCTTCATGTTATGGTGCTCTACCCAGAGCTCCATGACATGGACTGCTCACCAAGAGTGGCCGTCTTCTCATTACTGACCCACATCTGCTTTCTTTCCAGTCTCACAGTGCATAATGACCTCTGAGCCCTGTTCTTGGTCAGTGCTTGGCACTGTACTCACACTTGTGGCTGGCTGTTCCCTCTTGCAGGCTTTGGGACATGCTGATGCATGAAGATCAGGAGAAGCACCCTTTCCGCAGCTATGAGGCCCTAGAAGCCAAGTGCTTCCAGCTGGTTCAGGACAAGAAGGCACTGGAAGACCAGCTGGCAGCTCCTATGCCCCATGTATCTGCTCTGGAGTCCTCCATAGAGGTGCTATACCGGCTGCTGTACAACAGCTCCAGAAAGCCGCAGCTCTCCTCGCCGGTAAGGAAGCATTCCTGCTCCCCAGGCCTTGCTGGCTGGCACAGGGCCAGGAGTCAAAGCCTTCTGCTGTCCTTCCTGGGTGCAGGGGGCAGAACTCACAGCTTCTAAGCACACAGATGGAGAGGAGATTGGCCTGATCCTTGCCTTATCCCAAAAGCTATCCATTGAGGCAGTGGCTGGCTGAGGGACAAAGGTGATTCTTACTGTGCCTCTCATGCTGTTAAGTGTTGAGATCAGGGTGCCTTAGCCAAGGTGTTCTGGTAAGCTACTGCTGTTCCTTGGACTGGGAGTGTTTGGAGGCCAGAGCTTGGTGAGTACTTTGTTTCTGGTGGACTGAGCTGTTCCAGGGGTGTGAGGAAATCCTACTATTTCTGCATGTTCACATGATTTTGGGCTCTGCCCCTCAGGAGATCACCAAGCTGATGAAGCAACTGATCATCATGCAGAACAACCTCTACCAAAAGCTGGCGGACCTCCTGAGTGACTTACAGGTCAAACGCAGATCTCTGGAGAACCCCATCCTGCAGACAGAGCGCAACCTCTACGTGTATTTTTACTGCAATGAGGATCGTCTGAGAGAGGTGGTGGAAGAGCTCGAGAAGCAGGCATCAGCTTCCTCCAGGGGACCCCTAAGGGAGTTGCCCTGTGCAAAGAAGTAGGGCAAAAGGATGTTTGCTCCCTGCCATAGTGGTGGTGTCTTCTTCTGGTTGGGCTGGGTCCTTAATCCTGGACTGGGAGAGAATTAGAATTCTGGTGGTGTCTGCTCCAGTAACAGATTACTCATGTCATGGCCCAGCAGCTTGGTTTAAAAGAAAGGAGCTTATTCCTTAAATATAGTTTCCCAAAACTGGGTTAGATGACATGTAAGAAATTGATGCATCTTCCGTTATTTCAAGCCTTGGATAGGTAAGACACTTCTCATGCCGAGTCTAAAAGATGATGGGTGCTGCCAGCAAGTGGACTGACGCTGTCTGTGTCCCATATCCTGGGGAAAGAACTTTTGTGGGGAATAAAAATGGCTTACTCACAACTGCAGAGCAAAAAGCTGTCCCTGCTTGGTGAAATCTTCTACTTACTGAATGTGCTGTCTTGGCTATGGGCTGTGACACTTGCCAGGCTTAGAATCACCCTTCTTTCTTTTGCTGTTCTATTTCAAGCCAGCATTCCTTGAATTCAGCCCACTACCTCCTCTCTGCCTGTGTTTGATCCCTTTCAAAAAGCTTGTGAATTCAGTGTCCTGCTAAGCTCTGTCCCTGTGCTGCACAGTCAGTACTTGGGGTTGCACAGTGGTACCTGCTGTCTACTCCCATGGAGAGGCACCATGGTGCCAGCCCCATACCCTCTCCAGGACAAGTGGGAAACACCCAGGAGCCACTTATTGCCTCTGCCCTTTAATTTTCACTGAAAGAGTGAAGGTGAGAAGCTGCATGGGCAGCTGCCCAGACCGAGCCCAGGGGGATGGATGCAAGTGCTGGGAAAGGTTGGGGATGTTGCATACTGATAGAAGGGGAATTGCTGCAAAGTGAGAGGCTGTCCTTGACCAAACCTAGCTCCACCACCCTCTCCCTTGAACCAGTTACCTCTGTAACGTCATTTCTATTGAGGTTCTTCAGGCTGGCAAGAGCAGCATCCAGGGCCGGGAGGGCTTCTGCCAAGTCTTTCTGAGCATCATCTGCAATGGCTTGGGCTTTCTGAGCTTTCTCATTGGCCTTTGCCTCCTCTGCCTGCACAGCACTTCTTGTCTCTTCAGCCACAGCTGTGTCCACCTGGAACACCAGAGACAGCCTCAGAAACGTGGTGGAGGCACAGCAACCCTTGGCTAGGTAAGAACGTATAGGTATGTGAATTTGTAGGGAGATGGAAGATTAAGGAGATATACTTGAATTTCTTCTGAAATTGGCACTTCTGCCTACCCCCAGGGTAAAAACACTACCAGGAGGTGTAGAGAAAATGTGAAATATAGCAAAATCTTTATCTGCTATGTGGGAACTTAGGAGATTGCAGACTCTTTCCCCTCTGCATGCAGAGCTGTTAGTGTCTCTGTTCATTCTGTCCCAGCGTGGCCATCCCACAGCAGGAGATGGGCAGGGAGGAACACAAGAACAGAAGACAGTGATAGCCAACACAGGACAGTTCCCTCTTCTGCAGTGTCATGAGTGACTGTGATGAACCCCAGGGACTGGGCTAGTAGGAGCAGACTGCAGTTGGATCAGCTCCTGGGGAATGGGGTGTGAGAAAATGATCCTATGCAGCAACACCAGTCTGGGCTTATAGCTGCTCAGGCCACCTGAGGATTATGTTAGAAGTTGCTAGTCTGTACTTGTAAGGGCCAGTGAGGAAAGGGAGCTGGTAGCTGGGCTGGCTGGTGGTTTCAGAAAAGGGTATGTGAGCCATTTGTTTCTGTCAGCAGCAGAACAGGATACGAGCAGAAGGCAGTTCCTGCTGGCGGAGTTGCTCTGCACAAATACCTGCAGTGCCAATTTCAGGCGTTTTTACAATAGATCGAGCAGAACCAAGATCCCTGCCAGGCCCCACAAGCCCTGTGTCCAGTCCAGTCTGAGCAGTCAGAGTTGGAAAGTGCAGGGCTGCCCAGCAGCGGTACCTTCAGCTGTTCTATGGTTGCCTCTGTGTCCTTGGCTGCCTGTGCCAGGAGAGGGCGAGAGTTCTCCAGCTCCTCCTGCATCTTTGCTACATCTTCTGCTGTTCGCAGGAGCTGTGGAAGCAAAGCAGAGTGAGAGTTGGGCAGCAGCCATGGAAAGCCCCAGGAGAGGGCTGTGCTGCCCTGATGGGTGCTCCCTGTCCCGTGTCAGGTTGTACAAAGCAGGTCTCGCCCTGCTCCCTGCTTAAGCAATGATCTGACACTGTGGTGTGCTCATAAACAGTAGTGCCTAATGGTGCCTGCACATTTTGGGCATTGCTTCATAAGCTCATGGCAAATCAGGCAGCAGAACAATGTTTCTGTTATAGGGCTTTCAATTAGAAGGTTAATAAGGAACACCCAGAGATGAGTTAGTTACACAGATGCCTGTGGTCCCCAAAGATTGAGAACCATTATTCTTTTAGAGCTGTTATAGACTCAGACCTCTAGAAATACTGGCCCTGGCAGAAGGCATAGTTCTCACTTGCTTTAGCTTTCACACGGGAGATGTGTAGAGCATCTCATTGCATCTCTGCAGCTATAAATACACTGCTCAGGGTGAGTAAGGGGAGTCCCCAGAGCTCTCTGGGTGTGATGGATGAACCTTGTCCAGGCCACTTTGCATCCTGTTCTTGGCTGTCTTCAGCTCCTGTTGCTTCCTTCCAATGAGGGAATTGAAGATGCTGAGGAACTCGAGGTAGCTCTTGGGAGTGACATAATTGTGTCTGCCCAGCTCTGCTAGGTACAATTGGCACTTCTTTGCCACACTCTGATGGATTTCTACACATACTTGAATCTACAAGGAGAAAGGAAAGAAGCAATCTTATTCAAAATATGTGGTAGCCAAGTCTGTGTGGTAGACAAGTCTATGTGATGCCTAGAGAGAGCACAAGGGGTTTACAAAGAGCCAAGGTACACAGTCACAGCAGAGCTGATGTATGTGTGTGGGCTTCAGTGCCATAGAGGGGTGACAAATAGCCAAGCCCATTTCAAGGCATACAAAAGCTATACAATTCTGCATTTGAATAACCTTAACCTGAAACATTTCTGCTGCAGGGTAGGACCTTTCTGCAGGTGAGCCCTGCATCCATTGTCTTGGTGTATCTAGACCCACGGCACACTGAACATACAGGAACAGTGTATTCTGTTGAGTGTAGCACCTACCATCCCATTGATATCTTCATTACCAGTACCAAGAAATGGGATTTCACTCAAGAAAGAGGAGGCAACACTCTGCAGGGCTTCAGCAGGCCACTCATTGAACCAGTCAATGGTACAGCAGTTCACAAGAGAGGGGAATTGCCTCAAGCGTGCACGGAAGACTTCTCCAATTGGGCTGAGGGTAAGGCAAGCAGAAAAGATGTGTTACAACCAGATAACTAAATACATGGACAAAACAGCTTTCCTTCTTCCACAGAACCACCCTAAAGTGGGAAGAGATGTGCAGAGTAAGAGGGACAGGAACATATCCAAGGAAGGAGGGAAAAGGGGAATCAAAGTTCAGACATGCCCTAAGGTGCTTGTCTCAGCTCACTTCCTTGGCAGTCCTTCATATATTCTGGAAGTATTAAGATGGTAGTAGGGTGATATTTTATTCTCCCTAGGGAGAACACTTAAGGGGTAAGAAATAAATGTGTCTGAAGTTTGTTTCAAGCAGGTGGATGTAGAGGTCATATCACCAGATAAAAATCATGGCTCTGATTCTTCTATTTGTACTTGCACTGAGAATGCCCTGTACCTTCTAGTATCCCTCCTGCAAGCAAGCTGATCTTGGACTATGCACTAGATTAATGAGTAAACATGGTACAACTGAGCCTCAAATTCAAGCAAGATATTTTTGTAATAAATGGCTCAATGCTACATGAAGGAAGAGGAAGCTTGTATTTAAAGTGATGCAAGGCAAAGGATAAGGAGGGAATAATTAATGTTAAAAGCATGAAGTCCTAGTCCTGAACTGTACCTCATGCACAGGACCATGTGGATATTGCTGCGAACCCGTCCTGTGTATGCAGCCATCAAATTGGCCTTGGTGGGCTGCTGCCCTAGATCTCGAACAATAGGCTTCATAGCTGTCATGATCTGTTCTTGGTCATCAGGATTGTAAATGTTGGGAACGTCACCAGAGTTGAGCAAGTTGTTGATATCTTCAAGGAAGGATTCACTTTTAATCTAAGTAGATGACAGGAAAAGAAAAGCAGTTTCCTAAGTCAGAAGACAGTCATGTCTCACATATCATGGAGATCATTTCTGCATAAATACAGTCCTTAGCCTCTGTTATAAGAAACCATTTATGTGATCACTTGGTTCCAGTAAAGTGCACTCTGACTATTGTCCAGCAGTTGCAATTGGACAGCCATGCTCAGCCATTTCAGGGACGAGGGTGTGCCTCTGAGAACAAACCTCCTTCCCCCCATTGATTGTCTCCTTACAGGGGAGTTGAGCTCAGGCCGTTGCTCTCTGCCTTACAGTGACTCTGAAGTCAGAGCCCAGACACCTGGTTGCTCCAGGTCTTCATTCCTCCAGCACAGAACACTTCATTATTAAAATAAAGCTTATCAATGTGGGAGATGAAGTAATTGTAGGGATGTGTCACCGTCCGTGGGATGATCTCCCTTCAGTGCTACACTCACCTCTCCACCTTTGCTAAATCAGAAATACATAGCATCCATCTACTTGACTAAATGTACTCTCCTGTGCCCCTCTGCTCCCACATATGCTTCTCACTGCAGGGAAAAGGCTGCAAGAACAAGAAGCATTTGACTGATGCTCATCTCACTGCTTAGGGCTCTGCCACAAGGGAATGGTTCCTATGATAATGAAGGCAGTAAAAAAGCCTATGGGGAACATAACTGTGAATTCCAGCAGTTGGCCTAGTCATTAGCAAATTACAGTTTACAGTTACAAGCCAACATTACCATGTGGAACTAGCAGGTCCTAAATCTACTGCTATCTTTGAAAAGAAAAAGAATGATGTTACTTAGGACTTCTAATATTAGTAGTCATTGTAGTCCTTAGCTTCAGGCATCTGGGTCTAAAGTCTTTGAACCCACCAAGCCCTGGGATGAAGCTGAAAGAAGCTTCCTTAAGCAAGAGAACAATCAACCCACTCACCCAGAGCTCTACAGTTCCTCTAGCAATAAATGCCCCACCTCTAGTTTCCTCAAGGCTTTTTTCTAAGATGATGAATGTAGGCTACTGAAGAAATACAAGTTGTATGTGGTTTGTATCAAGATCCTCAGTCCCCCTTAGGGGAATTTATTGAATTTAGAGATGTGTTTCTAATTCCTTTTGAGATAGAATCCACCATACTAATACTCCTGTACCTGTGTGTCTACAAATAGGAATGTCTTGGGTAGACATTGAAGGCCTGCTTTCATCATGATGCTCTTCACATCATCTCGCCATTCAACTATGCCATAATTTTTGGACAGTTCGATCTGGAAACACTCATATTCTGCCCTAAAGGAAAGAAAAGTCTGTGGAGTTACATCCAATTAAAATATCCTTTCCTGTCAATCCCAAGTACATGTTGTGGACTCAAGGGGAAAGGACTCAAGCAAGTAGTTTTCCTACAGTAAGTCCTGAGCACAAGCCTGTCCTTGTGCAAGGTCAGCCACCAATCCAGGAGCATGTTTTACTCAAAGCAGAGATACTTGAGCTAGCCAGAAACCCAATGTAGAGGTGCATGTTAACTGAGCTGTAGTTCTTGACTCATTTGAAGAGTCAGTTGCCAGAAAAATGTGTAACCGGTAGCGGGAAGGGCAGAAAAAGAGTCTCTGAAGGCAGCCCCAATAGAGCTGCACCACAATACATGCATAGGTGGGAGTGCACTACTTACATGTGAGATGCCAGTCTGGTGAGAGACTGTCTCCCACTTCCCCCAACACCCAGGAGAAGAGCATTCCCTGGAGCCTGTCGCAGAATGCGGTTGATTCGGCAGACGTGCTGTATTGCATCCATGAAAAGCACAAGCTTCAGCTCTGGGGTGTTGTTTTGATTGTACTCCTCCAGGTAATCTTCAATCACAAGCTTCAGCTGTGGGCAGAAATACTCAAATGGGGCTAGCAGATAAAAACAACTCTGTGTGTGTATAGGGTGATTGTCTCCAGGTATAGCCAGGACTGAGAGGGCAGAGACTGGTGCTCAGCAGGGTCTGGGAACAACTCTTCTCCGTGCTTTTATAGGAACTGCTATTGGACTGTGCTGAATTTACTTAGTGGTGGTGGCAGCAGCTGCTGAATAGTGACCTTAAACTAACTCAGGCAAGTGACTAAGGTCTGCTGTTCCCAGCAGTGCTGTTTGCCTGAAGAAACAGCAGGGTGTAGTTCAAAATAAAATGGCTTATGGCTGCCTGATCCATAGTACTCCAGGGCCCCCCTCTGGGATAGTTTCCTCACTCTATAGCTGACCACTGCCGGCTGCTGCATCCTGTGGTTAGGATCCTGGCTGAAAAGGGCAGGTGCTGGAAGAAAACAACACTGGCTATAGATGGGTAGAGGAGCACACTTCTCTCCCAGTCCAGACATCACATGGAACAGTTGCAGGAGCAGTTTCTCCTGCCCTTTCCAGGGCTCTTTTCAACAGCACCCTCAGGCCAGAGGAGAGGAAGAATGAAAATAGCTGGGATTTGATTCTAGCCCCTCAGCAATCTGTGAACTTGGATAAGCAACAACAGCTGGAGTTGAGATCCCTAGATGCCAAAGTCCTGTGTGTATCAGTGGACTGAGCAGCAGCCTATAGGTCTGGCTGTCTCAGCTGCGCTCACCTCGGTGGGGGACAGGCCTACCTACTTTGCAAAAGGGATTGGAAAGCTCAGTTAATTACCAGTCCTTGTCACACAGCTATCACAAGAGGAGAGACGACAGGATAATCATCTGTTTCTGTTAATGAGTGCAAAACACACTGCTCATTGCCTTTGCTTAATTACCACTACTGAAGTACTTGCAGTATCTTCTCCAACAGGGAATCTGGCAGTAACGTTAATTACTTGTAAAGGTCAATTGTGAAGTCTTTAATAGCAAAAGTAGTATTGTTTGGGGGTAGGTAATGTGCCATTTCTTTCCAGCAAATTTCACTTTTCAGTCCCAAGTGCAGCTCATTTTTGAGATTTGGCATAGCAGGCTGCCTCCAGGATTGCAATTCAGAAACAGCTTGTTACACCTCAACTTCCCATCATACCAAAATACAGCTAATATCCATATATGGGATAAGATTTCATGGGAGACCCATGGAAGGATTTGTGGTTCCAGACACCTTCAATTAAAGCAGCCCCATCTTTACTATTAACTGTTTCCCTTTGTTTACAGAAGACTTGGAAGATGTGCACACTATTCACATCATGACCCAGGCTTCTTACCTTTTCCTGGCTGTCAATTTCTTTGTATGGTTTGACATGGGCCCCTGGCTCCATGAAGTCCCCAAATAGAACTGGCTGGGAGGGAATGACTTCCTCTAAAGTGGTGCCAAACCCCTCCATCTTCTCTCTCATTAGGTTGTCAAACCAGTCCCGGTCCTCCTTGCTGACCAAGCGATCACAAAAGACCCGGCAGCTTTCATGGTACCACAGTCTCAGCAGGTGCAGTTTGTCCTGGTAGGAAATCCCAGCAAAACAGCCCACATGAGAGAAGCAGAGAAATGTTATGAGCATCGCTGTCAGGAAAGCTGGTTTCTGCCCAGCATGTGGCCAGCTCCACTCCTGCTAGAAGGCAGCTGGAGCGGAGAAAGAACTGGGTGGAGGAAGCTGCTTTCCCTTCTCCTCTCAAAATCAACTCTTGTCAAAACAGCTGCTTTGCAGAGAGCTCATTACAGCTTCAGCTAATCCCCCCTCTATTTGTCCATATGTTGGGCTTTCTTTGAGAGATTTAAATTTTACGTTCTTTGTTCTAATCTCTCCCCAGTTTGATTTAATTTTTACAGTTTTCTTGTGGGTTTTTTGGAAGATCATTTTATTTGCCTGGTAGCATAGAACCAGGGTCCTAAATACCTCCTGTGTTAAGTCAATCTCTACTGGCCAGGATGGATCCAGAGCAAAGTCCTCAGGAGAGCTGAAGGGGCAGAAGCCTCCGCTGACACAAGCAGGTAGGAGCTCTGCCCCTGCATGGTCCACTGTCCAGTTCCCTATGGCTTCATCCATCCCTGAAGGGGTGGGCTGTGTTGTACTGACTCCCTGTGGCTGTTCACCTGCTTCCAGGCCAAGGAAGCCTGAGGTGAAAGGGGTGAAAGGGGATCTGTTTACTCCTGGTACCAGGCAATAGCTAAAGGGAAGGGCACCACATTCATTGAGTAATACCAAAATGAGCTTCAATGGGAAATTGAAGCCTGTTTGCAGGCCTATTGACAAGGCCTCAACTGGAACATTTCTAGTCTTCCCCTGGGTGGCACAGCTGTGCTGATAGGAAGACTCACCTCAACCTTGCTGGGCTCAGCCATGAGCATGCCCTGGAACACCTTGGAGAGGTCCCTCAAGTTGAAGGTGTAATGAGACTTTGCTGGTGTGGGCAGCAGCTGGGATGTGATGGTCAAAAATATGTGGATAGTGGCATCAACCAAGGGCTCATTCAAGTCTTTGAGTGTATCTGCTCCAGCTGCAGAAACAGAAGTTGGAGAGGACGCCAGTGTGGTGACTCTGGGCTGAGAAGGCCCTAGCAGTAAGGCAGCACTGAGTAGCAGAAGTGTTGGCTAGGACTTGGCCAGGAACACACTTTTGTCTGCTTTCTTTTGCAGAGACTGTGAGGGACCTGCCCAACCACCTGCTCACTGCAGTGGACAGTTTCCAATGAGTTTCTCAAGGACCATGAACCAGATTTGGGCATGGAAGAACACATCACAATGATTCTGTGGTGTGAAGACTTCACATCCCCCAGAAACAGAGGAGACACTGCCAGAAAGGTAACTGATGCCCACATGAAATACTCTAGACAGGTTTTCCTTCTCCTGTGTACTCCCACATTGGAGTCTCAGCTACTTTTAAGCTAGAAGGTGCAAGTGCCCTCTTAGCTAAACCCCCTGCAAATTATGCTCAACAAATGCAAAGCCACTGAGGAACAATTTCTTATGCAATAGTCTGGCAAGATTTAAACACAGCTGCCAGTTTTAGAGTGTAATTATTTTTTTTCTCTCAATGAAGTTTATTCCAAACACTCCTTAAGAAATAGAGCCCTATGATATACTTCAGCATTTTGCATTTTTTTTGCATTATTTCCAAAATTCCAAATCCCTGCTAGATGTTTCAGTGCACCCCTAAGCTCACAGTCAGGTACTGGTGCTTGTGAATATTGCAAGCACCCAGAAAGATCTGCTTTGCTTCTCCCATAGCTGACTATCCTCACTCCTTTCTACTGGCAGATTTGCAGATGAGGGCACATTTGCAAAGATGATCCTAAATTCCCACCCTGTCAAATACAAGAGGACTCATTTCACTCCAAATGAACCCTTTTTTCTGGGTGGCTGCAGCACCATGCTCAGATCCACCCTGCTCAGCTGTCCACAGGCTGCAGCAGATGGAGAGTAACAGAAGGCTCTGTTTCCACAGAATGCTGTTGTCTGGGCAAGTGTCTGTCTGCTGAAAGCACAGGTAAGCTATGCCATGCTGTGCCCGTCAGCTTCTTCTGTTCACGGACTCTCTCTTCTTTCTGCTCTTACTTACGCACTGGATTTCTGTAACTTTTTTCTCCTAGGAGTCCATCTAGAAAAAGACAAGAAAACCTGAGTTCCAGCTTTACCTGCTAAGGTGAAGGATATCTGCATCATCCATCACAAACAAAATCCTCTTGGAAAGGTTCAGGCTACATGATACCTTATGAAACTGTGAAAGCTAAAGTGGAAGTTTGCTGATTTGTACCAGCAGAGTTTGGCCCTGAGACTGAACGGTGTGTGAACTCTCTGAATGCTAAGATTCATCATTTTCCCAAAAAGCATCTCCAAGTGACTGCAAGTTCCAGCTCCCAATACTTGAACTGGATCATCAATATTAATCCCTCTCCTTTCAACCTCCATTATCAGGTGGTTGACTCGCAGCATGAGGTGAAGGTGGCAGTTGTTTGCAGGACTTACCCATCCAGCTGCCAAGGATGGTAGAGAAGATAGTCTTCTTGCTGCTGTCATCCATCTCGGTGAAGGAGAGGTAGTTGAAATGGCGAGTGAAGCGTGGAGTGACAGGATTCCTTCCCCCGCCAGGAGGTCCCATGGCACAAACAAAATTAATATCTACCAGCTTCTTAAAAGTACCTTGGAGAGTGCAAAATCAGCAATGAATGGTAAGTTGTAGCTAAAAACCCCTTGCTAAAACATCACCACAGCAGGTACACGTAATCAAACAGGCCATCTTTTGCCAAAAGCTGTGGGCACAGGATCTGGGTCATACCGATTTGTTTCCGGTCGTACCAGCCCTGATGGTCCATCCACTGCCGCAGCAGCTCGATGGGGGGCTGAGCACCATATTGCTCCAGCATGGGCATGTTCAAGTCATCAATAAAAAATATGAAGTACCGACCAACTGGAGGCCCAAACACACCCTTCCGCCTGTAAGGACAGAACCCATGTAAGGACACAGGACAAATCACGTTGCAAAGGCATTCCTAACTTGACCCAAAAGCAATTTGTTTTCCTCTTCAGATGCTTCCAGGTCAATAGTTTCAGCTGTTCTTACACTTAATATACTCCCTTTACAAGGCCCTTTGCATGGAAAAGGTCTGGAGCAACGTTTGAGGCACTGGCTTCTTTCCAAACACAAGTGAAATATTGTCTACTTATGCACAATGCCAATTAATAAATGGGTGCAAATAAAAGCAAAGCTTGAGCCCATGAATCTGTTGGAAACTTCAAACCAGTGGCTGACCAGGGAGACAAAATGGAAGCTGTTAACTGTGAGGAGTGGGTTTGAGGGTGGGTAGCCACATTTTCTCCCTTCATCACTTTCTACAAAGATTCCACACCAGGGTTTGCAAACACCTGTGCTGTGAAATGTAGTATTTCTGGAATAACTAGAATTGGAGCAACTTTTACAGACCCTCACTAATCCTTCTCACTTTCTTGCCATTATATCAAGCTATTACTGGCTCTCAGAGTCCCAGGTCAGATGTGCTGTGTGTCCTATTTGTTATCCACAGCTGTATGTGCTCAGGGCCCCTTCCGGTCGGGATAAAACTAAATGGCCAAGTTGACAGACACACGGAGTTCAGGGATACTGCCTTCACACACAGAGAAAGGAATCTTGCCTCTTATCCAATTTGCTGTCAATGAGATCCTGGGTTTGGTTAGCAGAGGTGCGTGCTGAAAACATCAGGAAGTGGGTAACATATTTGTTGGGCAAGTTCTTCAAAAGCTTGTCTGTAATTGTGAGAGTCTTCCCTGTGCCAGTGGGACCCATGCAGAGAACCTGGAAGCACAATCATCAATGCAGCAAGCTGTGTTTCCCAGCACTCTGACATTTGCTGGAGGAAATGCAGGTTACTGCTTATTTAAGAATTTGAAAGTTGGGCTTGCTTCTTCAGTAAGGTCAGCTGCCCAACAGATCTCTTGGTGTGGATGGAATCCAATGGGAGAAGTATGAAATGGAACTATAGGAAACAGGTAAAGAGGGATGGTGATGAGCTATCTAGCAACTGCTGCATTTTGATTAAATAAATGAGTGTTGATATTCCTTTGAGGCACTGGCACAGTGCTTGGGG
>VYZS01071131.1:0-23844 GCA_013400695.1 Neodrepanis coruscans | reverse complement strand
AAAACAAAACCCATACCTGAAATGAGTGGAGGAGTTCCAAAACCTTATTTGAAACTTGTATTCTGCCTTTCTAGGGGAGACAGACGCTTTGAAAAACCAGGGCGAAAAGATCCAGGTATGGTTTTGTTACTGTGTGGGCAGAAAGTGGGAGGGAGGAGGAGCAGGGTGTGTTTGGGGAAGGGGTCTGTACATACCTAAACCTTTCTTATTGCTCCAAGTATGTTGTTGATAACAAGATTCACAATACTGTGCCAGGTTACCTGAATGTGTTCTCAAAGTGTTGGTTCTCTTATTTTGTGTTGTTTTCGCTATTGGACTATTGGAATGTTGTAGAGATGAAAAATCTGCAGTAAGTAGGTTCTGTTTGTTCACTGAAGGTCTGATGTCTACAGTTGGAACTCAATTCCTGTACCCCTGTGAAAGGAGCCTGGTGAACAGTTGTGCTGTGGCAACAGCCCTTTTCAAGGCAACTTTGAAACCTGCCAGGGATGACAAGGGCTGTTTTGGCACTCAGGACTTCCTGACCTTGTGAACTGTTAATTTTTTTGAATGCTTGCTAATGAGAGAGATCCCAGCAGCAGTGTCCTGAGATTCCTGTGCTGATGGATTTACTGCTGATCAAATTAGTGTAAGTCATCATCTGAACCTCCTGTTGATCCAGGTTATCTGGTCCCCTGTCTTCCCATTCTGTTTCTGAAATGCTTCCCACTGGGCATGTTCAGGCAGAATGCTGGATTCTTAATTGTGGCCCTGTACTTCTGGTTGAATGTTCCACTGAGCTTGGGCTGGAGTGGGTGTGTCATTCTGGGGATGGAACACAGACATTTGAGTAAAGTCTGCATTCTGAGAGTGAGGAGGACACTGGAGGAGGTTGTGTCTCTGGTCACTGCAGTGACTTTGGCTGTGTGGGCTCATGGACTGACTGTTCTGTGGCAGGACTGTGCTCTTTCTCTGTTCCATGTGCACTGAGCACAGCTGTGTCTAGGGAGGGGTTTTGTGCAGTAAGAACTTGCTGACAATGAATCTCATCCAGTCAGGACCCAGGAGAGTTTTTTGGTTTTTGCTGGAGGCTGATACTCTTTGGTGAACACACTGATAAAGCACAGGCTGGGAGGGACAACTGCAGGATGAATGTAAACACAGACAAACCCAAAGATTCAGTTGCCGTTAGAAGTTGACAGCAATGTATTTTAATTACTACACTTCCAATTCTAGACTATAGAATGTCCTACATTGCTGATAAAGACAGATAAAAATATTGCATGTCAGCATAGGATGAGATGTATCTCCCAGATGAAATTGAGAAGAATTTACAGTGTGCACAGTGTCCTTACTGAAGCTGATTTCTGCCAGAGGTTAATCTGCAGCCGGCATACAGCATGTCTTGCTTTCATCAGCTACTGGTGATGAGGACTGTGGAATGCATCTTCCAAGGAACACTTCCTTGGAACCCTTCCTAGAGAAGGTGGTGTCCCTGTGTGATTTGTTGGAAGCTCATTGTGAGGGATGACATACTTTATTCTTAAATTTTGGAGCTTTTAGTAGTACCTCATCACTCCTCTGAAGTCTGTTGTGTGATCTCACATGGCTGAAAGCTCTGTAGCACAGTGTGATAGAGGCAGGAGACCTGCAATCTTTCTGGAGATTTATTGTAAAAACCTTGGTTTAACAATGGCAGTTTGTGTTCATGTATTGCTGTGTTAGAGGTTGATGTCCCAGTAGGTGGGAAGACCATTTCTCTCCCCTGTACCTTCAAAGAGAAATAAGGTGGAGAGCACAGAAATATTATCAGAGTGTTGATCTGTTTGGACTCAGGCCTTAATTACAAATAGTTACTGTTCTGTAAAGGCTTTCCAATGGCAAAATATTTTGGGTGTGAGATAGGGATACAGGTGTCCCAACAGGAGTCCAGTAGGAAGCACTGGTATCCACCCTAAGCTGTGGAAGCAGAAGGGTCAGGGAGAATCAGGCCAATGTGCTTTAGCAAATGCCTTGGTTTCTGTTACCCTGGAGAAGCTCCTTAGTTTAGGATTTTAGTCTCTAATTTTACTGTGCTTCAGTTTTTCATTTCTCTTTCATAGGCCTTGGATTAGCCTCAGATTACATAATTTACTGAGTTACTTTTTCATGTGCTTTGTTCTGGATGATCACCCTACAGAACTAATAAGAGCTCAAGTATTAAACTCTTCTGGGCATTTATAGTGGGTGACAATGCAGGAACCCCTCAATTAAACATCATGGCATTAAAAAAGTAGTAGACCTTCAACAAAGAGTTACTTCTCAAAAATGATCAATATGCTGTTCTTAAAAATTAATGGTTGCTTTTTCAGTGCTCACAGCAGTTTGCAAGGTCACATTTGACTGATTCTCAACATAAACAGTATCTGTCCCTGGTTTCAGTATGCAAATTGAAGATGCATGAAGTGTTTGTGAGTTTCTGTTGCAGATTGTGACAGTTCTGACAGAATTCATTGAGAACCCAAATGGTTTCTGAAAGGCTGAGGCCATTAGCAAAGAAAATGAGCAAGTTGTTTTCTTGAGCACGTCTGTCTCTGCACAAAAGCTGCTTAATTTTCTGGGCAGCCTCTTGACTAATACCAGTTTAGTAGCTGAGGGGATTGGATTAGTTACCAGCAGTTACACACTAGTAGTAAGTAATTGTGTAGATTAAACAAAACTTCTACCAAGTCAGTTGTGGCACCTGAGCTCTGTTTAATGTGTGGGGTTTGGTTTTAGGTTAAGAAGAGTCGAATATAAAAAGTGTGTTCAGGTGGCTGTGCAGAAAGGATGTTGAATTTCTTGGAGTTGTTCTTTGCCTTGCTCTGCCTGGCTTGTTTCCCTGCCCTGCCTCTCTGGCAGGAACTACATCCCTGTGGGTGCATCCCCAGATTGCTCTTGCCATGCTAAAGCACAGAGTGCTCTGCTGCACCAGAGCCCATCAGCAATTTTGCTGGGCTCCTGTTCCAATTTGGGCCGTGGCATATTTCCAGTACTTTGACATCCATGGTTCACCAGTTCTCTGGGAATGTAAAAGCAATATCAGTGTGTTTTTCTAGCCCTTGTTCTGCAGCTGTTCTGAAGTAACTACACAGTTCTGTCTCATTTGCTTCCATAGATTTATTCAGCTTTACATTCCAAAATGGAGTATTTGAAGATTAAATTTAGTGTATACTAAACATGTTTTTTTTTTTATTTATACTTGCTGTTGTATCCCCTTTTAAACCAAATCTATAAATAGAAAACTATTTAAAAAACAGGACAACTTTAAGGTATTAAGTCATTTAGAAATCAAACAAAACAGACCACACTTGGATTAAATGTGTTAATTGAAGTTAGAAATAGCTTTTTATAGTTTTGGCTCTAAGTCATGAGATTATAGTCCTGTCCTGTTGGGATTATATATCTGAATTTGAGAAGAGTCAGTTTATCTGAGACCAGAATATGTGATGTATGGGAAAAACAATCCCTCACCCACACTGCCAAGCTGGATACTCAGTTTCTCACACAGAATGCGGCTCTTTTTCCTCTGTGGTTTAAACTTGGCACAGGGATCTGCTCCTTGCACTGGTTCCTAATTTGTAGGACTCTTATCAAGGTCTTATATTGGTAGAGAACGTGATAAAAATCCAAGAAGATTATTGGAGCTGACACAAGGGTGGAAAAGGGGTCTTTGAACTGTATATGTGTCAACAGGTCAGAAGAGCAGGGTTTACAGGCAGTGTAACCTGATGGGAGCTGCTCTCCAAGCTCTGCAGCATTCCTGGTGTTTGTCCATAAAATTAAGTTTGAAAAAGATTTTGAGAATGTCTGTCATAAATCATCTCTCTGAGGTCTGGAGTGGGAGTAAGCAGTGCTTTAGGAATTTTGGAAGGAGAGCTCAATTGCAGCAAAGCCCTGGCCCCTCTGCCTCATTCCTCATTCCTGTGTGGAATGCTGGTGTGGGGCTGCAGCTCCCCAGACCCTGCACCAAAAGAGCTCTCTGCTCTCTCATCTTGGATTGTGAACACACCTCAGTGAATAGTTTTGGGACTTGAGAAGAATTCAGTTAAACAGAAGCTCATCAGGCAGCTTGAGATCATTTTTCCTGCTGCTGAGGGGATTTGAAAGGGTTTGAAAGGAAGCATGTTTGGTGGTGTGTTGTGCTCTTGTCGATCAAAGTTGCTATTTATGCCATCTGGGTTTCTGGGAAAAGTCTTTTACCTTTGAAATATAACTTTATTTTAATACTTGCCTGACCAAGTATGAACACCTAATAGGCACTGCTTTTGTCAAGACCTTGGAAATAATTAACCATCTTTCAGTTTTTACTTTAGTATCTTGAATCATTTAGGAGCTTCAGAACAGTGTCTTAATTGCAGTAGGTTTATGAGGCACTCAAATACAGAAGTCTTGTGTATAGTTTATTTTAATTTTTTATTTCAAGATTGATCCAGGTGTCTCTAAATATTTCTGTGCTGTGTGTACAGGCAAATATTGATCTTAAAAAGCATAAAATATAAATGGATGTGGTTCTACCCCTCATATATATATAGTGCATCCCTCTGGGTCAGATGTACTGGAGACAAGCAGCAAAGGTGACAACATGTGGAATGGATGGGCCTTTGAAAAAAAAGTACATTCATTCATTAAAAATAGTCTGTTTTTTACTGCTAAATAATTTATTCAGTGTTTCCAAATATGAAAAAATTTCCACTGCAGCATTTGTCATATACATCATGATTTTTTGATAGTGTCTTTGCAGACCTGTCTGGGAATGAGATGTTCTCTTAGTTGGCAGAATGAAGAACTACACTTAGTATTTACAATTTTGCTTAATAAGCACAGCAGGAGTGCTTTTCATTGCCATGAGAGATTGGCAGGCCTTTCTAAGGCTGAATTCAGCCATCTGAAAAGTGATGTAACTGTATTCCCAAAGAGTTAAGAGAGCAGAAAAACTTGGGTGAGCAGAGTAAATACATTAGTTCTGGTATAAGTAACTGAGTGTCCCCCTGTTGTTTTCTGCCTTTGTATTGCTGTCCATTTTGTCACTATGATTGTGGTCAGCTTTGGGAGTTTTGAAGATCTCTCCTTTCAGGGTCAGCGTGGCTTTAATCCTAGTCTGGTAAATTCAGCTCTTCCAATTTCCAAGAGTTAGGACTGTGGTTGCTGTACCTGACTTGGTCCTGGTGGTCCATCCAGCCTCTCAGGGGGCACTCAAGTGCTCTTGACTCTGTGTATCACATTGTAATCAAAAGGATGGAAGTACAAGAGAAGGATTGCTAGAAGATGGCAGGGCAGGCAAGGAAGGAAAGTTGTGAGTGGAACCTGAAAGTTTACTGTAATAATAATTAAAAAAAGCCCAAAGTTCCAAGTCTGTTCTCTCTACTCTGCGAGGCCGGTCTCGCAGAGCTGGAAGGTGTCGGCGTGCTGCCCATTGATGCGGATCTCCTTGTCAGTCCTGCTTGGACTCTTTGAGTCGGCTGCAGCCGGGAGCTCGGGGATAGTCTTGTCAAAGTTCTCCATCTTGATCTGGTACTCACCTTTGGCGCTGCGGGCGAGCACGGGGGCGAAGCGGTGGGACAGCAGGATCTCCGAGGGCAGGTACGAGGTTCTCCTTTGGCACGTGTCTCCCGTGCCCTCCTGCACAGCTGACAGGAAGACAACCAGCTCAAAGTGGTGAGGAGCTTCCCTCTGGAGGAGAGCAGCCAGTGGGCTGGATGGAGTGATGGAGTGGTAGTAGGTCAGAGGGAAGGTGAAGAAAGGACACTCGTCCGCAGTAACGCTGTCCAGGTGGAAGTCAATGCTCGTTTGGTGCAGCTGCCCGTTCTCCTGCTCTTGGTAGAGGATGGCAGAGATCTGGACGCTGGTCAGGGGGCTGGAGCGAGTGTTGGCCACCTGGAACATGAGGTGTGGCTTCCCCTCGGGGTGTGTCACCACGGCGGAGCGCGTGAAGCGGATGGAGAACGCCCGGTTCTTGGGGCGCGCGATCTTCGCCACAAAGGCACCTGGATCCCGGGAGAGAACAAACCCAGTGTGAGCACAGTGCCCAGGCTGGTTCCTGCAGGCTCCAGGCTCCTCCAGGCAGCCTAAGGGGGATGTGCAGGATGGGGATAGAAGGACTGTTTGGGAACTGCTAAACTGGCATCACGCTAACCCACTGTTGTTGAAAAAGGGCAGTTTCCTGAAATGCTGCTTTTTCTCAGCTGTGTTCACTTGGACATGAACTGTAGCTCTAGGAGCTTTAGCTTGCCCCAGGTTATTGTAGTTGGTAACAGCACCTGATCTTGGTGTATTCCACTGCAAAAGCCCTTTCCAAATACACAGTAAACTAACTTGTGTATTTTTAATGTAGTTTGAATTGCCTTAAACTTGAAAATTATTTAAAATACTTTAAAATAGCTGTGACATTTTAAAAGTTTTCATTACGTTGGGTGCTGAGGAGTACTTGAACACTGAGCTAAAGAGCAACAAAAATAGCTCAGGTAGACAAAATTATACCTTAAAAATCAGAGCAAATAGACTTTAAATATTGTAATTGTATGGAAAAAAACTTGAAGAGAGAATGGTATAAGAAATAAGTGATTGAGAGTGATAAGCAAGGATCTGTTACGAGTATTGTCTAATCAATAGTGGAACTCTCAAGTGCAGATCTTGATATCACTAATTTATGTCTTTTGTTAATGAAAGATGTATAACTTCTATTGCTACATAGCTGAAATCTCATCCTCCTTGTAGTGACTGCTCAGTTGTCCTTTCATATATCCAAGTGAACAGTATTTCTAGCTCCACTCTGATCCAGTCATTAGACCTGCTCTGTTCCAAGGTGAAATAGGAAGGATTACCTGTGATGAAGGCTTCCAGCATGAGCCCCAGCACCATCTGGATTGCCAGCAGTGCAATAGCACTGGGACAGTCCCCACTTGGGAACATGGTGCCGTAACCGATCGTGAGTTGTGTCTCCAGGGAGAAGGAGAAGGCAGCTGTGAAACTGGTGATGTACTTGACACAGATGGTGTGGTTGTCAGGTGGAGCATCGTGGTCCAGCTCCAGGTCTCCATTCATCTCAGCCAGCAGGTACCAGAGCACTGCAAAGACCAGCCAGTGGAAGACAAAAGAAGCAGAGAAGACGAGCATCATCCACCTCCAGCGCATGTCCATCAGTATTCCCCAGGCATCCCGGAGATAGGCCAGGCCCTTGCCCTGGGCACCGTCCAGCTGCAGAGTGCTGTGTCCATCCTTGGTCACCATGCGCAGGTATCGCTGAGTCAGCAGGGGAGCACTGGCTTTGGTGTTGTTGCTCTCTATCGTGTCCGTTGTCATCCTCTAGAAAGGAGGAAAGAGGAAAAGAAGTGATACAATGCAGCATATTTGTATTTTGCCTAATGCTCACAGTTTCTGACACATCAGCAGGGGTTGAAATACTGCAGCCAACAAAGGAGGGCTTATACATTGCAATCCAGAGAAGATTAAGTCAGGAGCCTGGAGAGGAATTTACTGCTGTTTGTGGTAATACTTTGCTTAAAAAGATTAAGTTTAAAAATCTGACTACTTCTGAAATTTTCCCTGCTTAGTTGTTTAAATATAACTTTCATACTTGATTTTCCTAAATTTACACTGGAGTCACATGCTTTAATTCTTTAGGGGTGAGTGGGATGGCCTTAGACATACTGTATCTGAAAAGAAGCTGAATTTTGTCTCATTGTATCAGGTGTTGTAACTGCAGCAGAGTATAATAATAATGGTACTGTGGAAGTAATGTTTATTGTATTACTTCCCTGACGTATTTCTGCAGTTGAGGGGAATGCTGTAGTTTAGCCAGTAGCCCTTCCAGGCTTTCCTGGATCTAGAAATGTCTTCTGTCTGCACCCCCCATGTCAGTTCAAGAGAATTACAGTATTCAGGGCAGAGCTGCTTCTGGGAGTCTGAGGCTGTTTATGTAAGGATCAGGTAAAAGGAGGGCAGGAGACCAGTACAGAAAATACACTGTGACATAATTTGCAGTCTGGTCTGCCTGAGTAGTGTCATTTTTATTAGTGACCAGATAAGGAAATAGGACAGGAGGCATATGGGAATTAAAGTGAAATTGCAAAATGTGGGAAGCAGAATGGATACCTCTAGGTATTTGACATATTAGACTCCTTTGTTTACTCTTAAACCACAAATCCTGCTGAATTTGTCAGAGGTGCTGAATGTTTTTTGAGAAGACGTTAGTCACTCAAATCCAGAAACTTTATAAATACTGGGTATTTAAAGTTCAGCTGGTACAGATTAAAATTAAATATGGATTTATGTAAAATGGACTTAATAATGTGTACCACCTGCAAAAAGAAGGTGGTGAGGAAACTTGTTTGTAGAACAACAGGATTTAAAAATACATGCTAATTCTGCATATCATAATTATACATGGTGTATTTAGACAATTTTGGTTTCCTATCAATGTTGACCTTTCTCTGAATTAGACTATTTCAGTATACAATGCAAATTTACAAACAGCATTTTTTTCCTTCTAAGAGTTCTTAGTTTTCTTTTGAAACACATTATGTGTAAGGATCCTGAACTTCAGAAGTTTATGGAAGGTAAAAATCTGTCTTGTGATCTTTGATCCCATAAGCCAGCAGTTTCCATGGCTGTTTACTTAATCTTCATACCAAATTTTAGTCATTACAGAATATTCTCCTTTGCTTTCTCTCATGCTTAGTGCCTGCTGAGGTATGAGGATTGACATCACAGTGAATGTTTAGCTAAATTTTCATTTTGCTTTCCTTCTGTAGGTTCTCAAAACCATCCACCTGTTACTTCTGTTCATATTCTAGTCAAAGGAGGTGGATGATGGCCTGCATGTAATATGGTGGTTTCCCCCTCATTTTCCAGTTCGTATCTCCTGGAAGGAATATTTTGAAACCATTCCTTGTGCCAAAAGAATACAGTGGATTTAGTGAGGTTCTCCTGGTCTGTGGTACCAGGCTGCTTTTCCTGGGGGATTCTGATCTGGGTTCTTTCACCCCCCCAACTTCACCCAGTTTGCCTTTTGTTCTCCTCCACAGCTCCCTAAATGACAGTTCTCAGTCCTGCTGCACTGTTACAGAATTGACAGTGAACTGAATGCCATTAGAAGTGCTTCAGTAATCAGATGATTAGTGACTGCTCTGTAGAGCACAGTCCTTGTGCTGAGATTTAGAGGAGCCCTTCTGGAAGCCTTAAAGGAGGTGGAAAATGGGCATCTCTGAATGGGAATGATGATGGGGGANTTTCACCCAGTTTGCCTTTTGTTCTCCTCCACAGCTCCCTAAATGACAGTTCTCAGTCCTGCTGCACTGTTACAGAATTGACAGTGAACTGAATGCCATTAGAAGTGCTTCAGTAATCAGATGATTAGTGACTGCTCTGCAGTCCTTGTGCTGAGATTTAGAGGAGCCCTTCTGGAAGCCTTAAAGGAGGTGGAAAATGGGCATCTCTGAATGGGAATGATGATGGGGGACTGCTCAGAGTGACCTGTGAACAATGCCTTGGTTTTAGCATCTTAGACTGAGCAGTACTGACAAGAAACGCTCCCTTGTTGGAATAGAGAACACTTGCAGAACAAAATGCCTCTGGATGTAAACATCAGGCATTTAAAAAGACCAAAAAGAAAACAAACCCCTAAAATGCAACCAAAGCAAAACTTGTATGTCTCTGTAAATTCTCATGGTACTTTGAGGGCAGCACCTGCTTTGTAACCTCCAAGCAATTTGCATAACAAACACGTTGTGAAAATGAATGTGATAGTGACTGATAGGTGGCTGATGGTGCAGTGTTACATACACACCTAAATGCTTAATATGGTCCATTTTTCTTGGCTGTGCTTCCCATCTTTGGCAGTGCTAAGGCAGAACCTCCATTACTCCCAGCAGCACATCTCAGAACAGTCCTGTCTCTCTGCTCCTCCAGGCTCCCAGCAGGGGAATTGGCCTGCTGAGGTTAACCAGGTTATGCACTGGTTCTGTTGACAGAGACCTGATTTTTATTGCCTAGGACTGTTTAAAATATTAAAGATCTAATTCAATGGCAGCGAGATCATTGGAAATATGTGGGCCTGAGTTCCAAATCTAGTTTTTTGCAAACATGCTTGATGGCATTAAGAGCCACAAGTCTCAACTTACTGGGGTGAGAAAAATGGGTAAGAAACTGCCAGTAGGCTGAGAGCAATGCAGTTGGGTGAGAGTGAGAGGTGAAAGGACAACTGCCCTTTGAGAAATCATTTTCCCAAGCTGGAAGATCTTCCATATTCTCAAAAGCAGAGACAACTCAAGAATAGATTTGACTTTGAATTAAAAAAGAAGTCCTCTGTCCTGTCTTTGCCTACTATACTAAAACAAAGCAACATGTGATCTGATGCCGTGCCTGGCACTGTCCTTGATGTCCGCAGTAAATCCCAGTTTAAAATGGTGTATGTTTTAGGAAAGACATTCAGCTTGACTTGAACAATTCTGTGTTGTTTGTTGGGAATGCTTGTCTCCACTGTGACGCACATACTGTTTCTAGTCCAGTGTTGCCTCTTAACAAACTCTGTTACTCTGTTTGTCTAGTTCTCCTTTTCCTGGGTCCTGACTCGTGGTACTGTTGTAGCTTTGGGATGTTCTTTGTCCCTCCATCTCCCAGCTGATCATTGCTCTGTGGAAAGGCAGGAACTGTGAGAACTAACTTTTCTAGACCTCTTTTGGCATGTTGACCAGTCTTTTATCATGCACTCACTGTCTAAATTTTCCTCTTTCCAGTCTATTGAAAATTAAATTACCACCAATGCCAGCGTATATGTCAATTTCTAGCTTTTTTTTTGGTTTTATCTTTTTACCACCTTTTCCTTCATCCTGGCTTCTTTGTTCTGCACACTTTTCTAAAACAGATCAGGGTAGGGTAGGTGCTGACTTTTTAAATCATTAGCCACAGGTTCCTTCTCCCTTCAGTGGGACAGGTTGTAAACTGACCTGGCTAGCTAATGATTTATGTGTAATAAAACCCTGCCTTGGAGCTCTAGGCCATCTGTATGAATTACTGAAATTCATGATCCCCACAGTGATCTCCCACACTGTGCCTTTCTGATGGAGATCTCCCTTGTGTTGTAACAGTTGTTACTACATCCCTGTTCCATGTCAGCACCTTGCTTTCCTCTCCTTTCCTCCTCTTTGGGCTTTCTCTTGGCAGCAGGAGCTCAGTTGTTACAACTCTTGCTGGGTTGTTGGGTTGCAGTGCTCTCTTCATCTCCTTTTCATTTGCCTTCTCAGTTGAAGGCATTTGAAGTGACACTTCAGCCTGTTTTCAGCTCGATGCTCTAATGCACCTGCAGCCCTTTTTGGAGCCTGAATGCCCTGATGAGGAGCTGTGTTCAGGGGACACTTCTGGTTGCTGCCCTACCTGCCCAGCTTCTCCCCTTAACAAAATCTGTTCTGGTTGACCTTGGGAGGGGTTTGAGGCAGTTTGTTCATTCTGACAGCCCAGCAGTGAAGAGGGGCCACAAGAACTGGAAGATTTCCTGGAAGCCTGGTGGTGGTGGCAGCATGTCCCTCTGGGAATGTCTGCATTCCCTCTTTGCTTGAGCTGGGCCTGCATCATGATGTACAAGTCTCAGGTTTAAACACAGCTCTGAGCTGTGACTGTTCAGAGGTGTTGCTTCCTTTGTGCTTTGCAACAAGAACAAACTAAGACTATAATTTTTGTAAAGGCACTTTCATGCTTTTAAAATGGTTCTTTGTGTATTGTTCTTTTTAGATTATTATATTGGCAATCTTTGAGATGCTCTGACATTAATATTAGGAAATTAAGGGTTTTTTTCAATATGGATGACACAACTGGATCATATAACTTACATTAGGGAACAGTTTTAGAAATGTATGAAGTAGTTCAGTTTGAGTAACTGCCTTGGTTGAAAGCTTATGCTGCTGGGATGAGTAGGACAGTTAACATTTCAAACATGTTTGTCCTTTAGGTTTTGTAGCTAATGTCTCATTGAGATGAATGGGAGTAGTTTGTGACAAACCTGGTACTGCTGAACAATTTGCAGAATTAAGATAACAGCTTTCAGAACTTGTTGCATTTATAAGTAGGTCTTGTGAAAATGGGAACTCACTTTGAAAAATGTGACTTAGGCTCAACAAATTCAAGTGCCACAAAATACAGGATATGAGAGCTTGTATTTTTGACTTTCTGTGGCAGTTTACTACAGAATGCACTTAAAAGTGGGAGAGTATCTCCTTTTATAGTACAGAAAACAAGACTGCTTATATACTTGATTTTTGGGGATCCCAATAATACTCCATTTTGTGTATAATGTATTCTCACGTAAGTGTTCTGAGGGTATCTATGGACACTGATTTGTGATTATGAAGTAGCATCTGAGTGGACCAACTAGTCTGGCCACCTCTAGAGAAGCAGAAAAACTTAAACATTTAAGCAAAGTCTTTGTAAAACCTTTAAAATATGCTGGCATGTGTGAAGTCCTTATAAAGAAACTGAAATGCAAAATCAAATATTATCAGTGGGGGAGTAATTTAGCAGTTACAGGGAAGGATTTTAGCTGATGTAAAGCTGCAGCAATAGTGTGCTGCCATGTTCCATTTTTTGTGGAACATGCTGTTTTTGAAGAGCAGTCCTGCCCTGTGTGGTGCCAAGTTCCCAATCGTTTGCGTGGAAGGACTGGGTTTTCCAGGATGTTGGGATTCACTTGATGCCTCTGTGTGTTTTCCTGTGCTGGCTCACAGTGTGTCCACGAGCACAGAGAGGCATTAAGTGAAAATATTAAAGGTGTGAGATACAACTAGAGATGTTAAAAGCAGGCTTGAGGAGGTGAAGCTTGTTTCTTTTAATTTGAGATGGAGCTGAAGTTAAATGCTGAGTTGTGATGGATGCAGCAAGGTGAGGAGGACTCTTTCATGACACTGGACCATCTCAGGACCCCCAACTACCTGAGCTGGAGGCTTGCAATGCTCCCTGTCTGCAGAGAATTGCAGAGTCTTTCCAGCACTGTTTATCTCAAAAATATTCTGACAAAATACTGTGTAATGCCTTTGATTTTGCTATGTCTGCTCTTAGGACCTGAGAGAGCATTTTCTTCTTTTTTAGGGGAGGAAATCAAATAATTTTGTTGAATGTGATACTTAATTTAGCAAGCTTTAGAAATAAAACCCTCTGCCCCAGAAACAACTTCAGTTTCTTTGACTAAAGAATGACAGAACTATTTAAAGTTGTACAATAAGAAAAAGCAACAAAATGAAGGTGGCTTTCTGTACTTACCAGTGTTTGAAGGGTTTGTGTGCAGGAGGAAGGATAACCTGGGCTCCAGGAGAGGACTGGGCTGGTGTATTGCTCCCAGCACAAGCTAGAAACTTCCCACAAGTGGTTGGTAGAGATTTAAAAAAAAGAAATCCCAAAACCTGTAAAAATGGGTTTGTATGTCTCATTCCTGTGTTTATAGTGCTGGGGGGTTGGTTTTCATCTGAAGCTGATTTGATTGGTCATTTGGCCTGCAGGGGGGCTGGTTAGCTCTGATCATGTGGAAAAGAATGCTGGTTTGTTAGGAGCCTTTCTTTACCCAACACAAACCCTTAGCAGCCAAGGAGAAATCCTCTAACACTTACTTGGAGAAGGGCTGCCTTCTCCCTCACCTCCTTAATCAAGATCATTTATTAGGTTTGTATAATCTTAAAGTGTTTCGTGCAAGTTGAAAAGGCCAAAATTCCCTTGGAAAAGCCGGATGGAAAAGTTCCCATGTTGTTGCCGAAACCCCAGATGCTGTTCTCTGATACTTTCTGTCTAACCAGTGTCAGCTGCAGTCTGTTCAGGTGAGGAGAGCAGCTCTGGTGTCTCACTGCTGCTGCTGTAGTGCCATTCCTTGCTCTCCTGTTGTGTCCGAGCTCCGGAGCGTTGGCGTTAGAGGGAGGTTGGGCTGCAGCTGCTCCCAGGAGGGTGTTGCTGAACACTCAGGAGGGTGTTGCTGAACACCTAGAGCTGCTTGGAAACCACAAACCTGGCCACTTCCACCTCCACACTGCTCCTTTGTGAGAACATGGAGCTGGCCACAGGATTCTGCTGAAGCCTAGGAATGGAACGGTGCCGATGAGGTGACTTTTGACTGAGTGCAGCGAATGATTCCACTTTCACTGAGGCTCTCACTTACCAAATGGGAAATTATGGAGGTTGTGTTTTAGTAGAGCTGCACTGCTAAACCAGCTCTGGAACCCAAGAGTATTTCACACTTCTTTTTTTTCCCCTTGGTGAGCTGCTGATGTGAGGGCTTTGATCAAACGTCACATGTAAGAGGATCTGAGAAACAAAGGCTGTGGTTGTTTGCAGAAAAACTACTGAAGGCCTGCTGGGAAAATTATTAATGTAGACTTTCCTGCTTAGGAAACAAAATCCTCCCTATTTTTTTTTAACTTCTTTAACCTTCCCCCAGCCCTAAATTGCAAAACATTAATTCTTTGCTTCATTAGTATGGAATATTTTAATACATGTTCAGGCACAGCACTGAAAATTGTGATAGGCATAGTTTGACCTTCAGAACCAGGGCAAATAAATGTAGTGCAAGGGGGCTCCCACCACTGTGGCAACCCAGTAGGACAATGTTACTTGTCCTTCACCTTTCCTCTCTGCTCCAGGGAAGTTGAACTTCCACCACAGCCAGCCTCTTTTGTTCACCGGTAGAATCTTTTTTGCAGACTGTACAAACCATACATTGTACTGGAGAAAGCACTGGTGTGTGGTCAGAGGTTTTCTCATCACATTCGAGTGGGGTGAAAATGTGATGTGATTGTGCAGCAGATGAAATAGGTGCAGTACATGATTTCCAGGTGTGTTACAGGATTAAACTCTTGTTAATTTGTTTGAATCACCCATACTCATGACAGTGTATGGTGGTCAGTTTTTGTGGAAAGCTATGGAGTGATATTTGAGTAGTATGCTTTTGAGATCTGTTAAGATTGAGATTTTTATGGAGAGAGTGGAAAATGTGAAGGTAGAAATGCAGTTCAGAACTTCTGATCCATCACTGAGAGTCATTTCCTGATGTTTGTATTCCTGTAGTGTCCCCAGCATGTCCAGTAGTGTCCTAGAGAAGGTAATCTTCTTATTTTTCTGTACAATGAGCTACAAAATTACACATCCAAGCCAAGTTATTTCAGTTCCTTTAAAAACATTGGCTGCAAAGGTTTTTCTGTCTTCCTCTTGAGGAAGTGTGTAGCATGTAGCAGAGAGAAGAGAGCAAGTCAAAGCACTTAGTAGGCTCTTCTGGATTTCCCCTCTTCAGAGTCAACAGTGTGGCTGTCAGCCGTGGCTTTGCTGTTTGTTCTCTCCAGACAGTGAGCATGGCATAGGAAACATGGGCTGACAGCCTGGAGAGCAGAAGTTATTTGCCACTCTGTTAGTAAGACCTTTCCTACACGTGTTGCCATGGGGCCACATCCCAGAATCCCAGTCCTGTTCTTGCAGTCAGTATCCCTTCAGGTCAGTGTTGCACAGCTGTGCCTTTTTTGGCTGGATGTTACCAGGCTCTGTCTGAAGTTTTCAGTAAACACCACTGCTGGCTTTGTGACAGACTGGAACAGAGGTGCCCTTTTACTGCTCCTTCTCTTCAGGAAGTCCAGTCAATTAGGCCAGGGCAAAACCAGAGATTGCATTTTGGTTTCTTTCATCCTTAAAATGTTGCCAAGTACTGACTCTCTGACCTAAGTCATTTCAGCTGAAATGATTGTTCTCAAGTCTAGGAACAGTCTGTAGGGAATGTCCTGGGACTTGGGAGGTTAAGAATTTAGATGTAAGCTGTAGGAATATTCCTGCATTCAGTTTGTCATAGTCTTTCTGTCACTTGGGTAGTTTGATTTTTTTCTGATCCTTAACCTGTGACCGGTTTGTGCTTGTAGAGAACTGGTTTCTTGGCTGGTCTATCTAATCTTCAGGATCATTTCATGCCAGACCTGTTTTGACACATACCTGGCTGCCTTTGACTGTTGCTTGCCCTGGTGTCCTGGTACCAGAAACCTGAAGTATGTCATGATATACTGCAGGTTTTTTTTCTCTGAATTCCTCTCAAGGGTGACATCAGGCTCTGATGGGACACACTGGAGTGCTGCTGTGTATGGAAAGGTTTTGGAATCACAGTTGGCCCCATCCTCAGATGGATATAATACTGACCCCCTTATAATTGAATTTGTNGTACAATGAGCTACAAAATTACACATCCAAGCCAAGTTATTTCAGTTCCTTTAAAAACATTGGCTGCAAAGGTTTTTCTGTCTTCCTCTTGAGGAAGTGTGTAGCATGTAGCAGAGAGAAGAGAGCAAGTCAAAGCACTTAGTAGGCTCTTCTGGATTTCCCCTCTTCAGAGTCAACAGTGTGGCTGTCAGCCGTGGCTTTCCTGTTTGTTCTCTCCAGACAGTGAGCATGGCATAGGAAACATGGGCTGACAGCCTGGAGAGCAGAAGTTATTTGCCACTCTGTTAGTAAGACCTTTCCTACACGTGTTGCCATGGGGCCACATCCCAGAATCCCAGTCCTGTTCTTGCAGTCAGTATCCCTTCAGGTCAGTGTTGCACAGCTGTGGCTTTTTTGGCTGGATGTTACCAGGCTCTGTCTGAAGTTTTCAGTAAACACCACTGCTGGCTTTGTGACAGACTGGAACAGAGGTGCCCTTTTACTGCTCCTTCTCTTCAGGAAGTCCAGTCAATTAGGCCAGGGCAAAACCAGAGATTGCATTTTGGTTTCTTTCATCCTTAAAATGTTGCCAAGTACTGACTCTCTGACCTAAGTCATTTCAGCTGAAATGATTGTTCTCAAGTCTAGGAACAGTCTGTAGGGAATGTCCTGGGACTTGGGAGGTTAAGAATTTAGATGTAAGCTGTAGGAATATTCCTGCATTCAGTTTGTCATAGTCTTTCTGTCACTTGGGTAGTTTGATTTTTTTCTGATCCTTAACCTGTGACCGGTTTGTGCTTGTAGAGAACTGGTTTCTTGGCTGGTCTATCTAATCTTCAGGATCATTTCATGCCAGACCTGTTTTGACACATACCTGGCTGCCTTTGACTGTTGCTTGCCCTGGTGTCCTGGTACCAGAAACCTGAAGTATGTCATGATATACTGCAGGTTTTTTTTCTCTGAATTCCTCTCAAGGGTGACATCAGGCTCTGATGGGACACACTGGAGTGCTGCTGTGTATGGAAAGGTTTTGGAATCACAGTTGGCCCCATCCTCAGATGGATATAATACTGACCCCCTTATAATTGATTTTGTCATTTTTATGTTTCTAATACTGTAAAATGTAAAATCAGAGGAGGGGTGGGATTGCACTTGTGTCTGATCTTGGCAAACAGCGTGTGATGTCTTGTCACCTCTGCAGAGATGTGTTTCAAGCTCTGTTTTCTGCAAGTTCAGAATTCAAAACCTGACTTTGATGGTTCAGTTCCTGGGAGCAGAATCATGTGTCTTAAGGACTAACAGAACCTGAGTTGCCTTGGTCATGCCAAGAGCAGAATATAAATGTGCAGAGGGGCTAAAACCTGGGTATACAGTGACAAAGTAGATTCCATGATACTCTTCAAGTGACCTTGTTATCCCAGGTGTTTTTGGAAGATCTGAGCAGAGCCTGTGAGCTGATGGGTTGTCAGCATTAAAGAGCAGTCTCCAGTATCAACTGAACTTGGTAACAATGGAAAGGAATAACATCCTTTTTTTTATTTAGTTGGTAGGGTCTAAAGTATCTCAGTGTTACAGCAATAGCTGTGAATTTTTATGGAAACAATAGATAAAGCTGTAAAAGTGTTATTTTTCTTGTCTCAAAGTAGTGGTTTGAAAAACCTCTATCTTCAGGTAACTGTTTTAGTGAGATAAAACAAGTACCAAGTGCTGCAGAATAAAAAATACTGGATTTTTCTTCCTCCTTGTAGCATTTGAAAAATAAGTTCAGAAAGAAAGAGACATATTTCTCATCCTGTGGGACTTGGGCTCACATGGCAGTGTTTCCTAGACTTAGATTTTTCTGTCTGGCTTGTTGCCTTCCTGTATTTTCCGTGAGCATGGGAAACCAGAACGTGGCTGACTTGAAACTGCAAAGGTTTATCTCCTCCAGATAAGGGAACGTGCCAGCCTTGCACCTACCAAATGGAGTTAGTGCCTCCAGCAGTTCTATTTGGAGCCAGTACCACCAGAGAATTGCCAAAGTACTGTTTGAAGGTCTTTGTTCTTCAGCCTCTGTGCCCTTCAGTGCGGTGAAGGTGTAACTGGGTTGTACTGGGCTTCATAGCTGAGATTGCCTGTTGGTGCTGTGCTTTAAATGAGATCCTGGTGCTTTAAATCAGCCACTGTGCTTTAGCCCCAGGTCCATGCCAAGTCCTGAGCCTCTGTGTGTTCCTGGCTCCAGAGTGCAGCCCCTCTAGGTAGGAAGCATTTCTGAGTCCTGAGCAGAGGTCTGATATGCCACACAATTTCAGATACTCTTTCTTAACTTTTTCATCAAAAAAGCTGCCTGGTGTGGAGAAAAGGAAATGGGTTCTGCTATCCTTCCTTAACTAGCTTACTAAAAATGCCCCTTTCCACCCCAGGGATCTTAAAGTGTAAACATTTATTGTGTTTATCCTGTCTAAGCAGGCATGGTAGACAGTCTTCACCAAATACCATCTTGTATTTTTGGATTTTAAGACTTCTAAGGAGGAAAATCCAGTATACCTTTCTCTAGTACTTAAATACTTTTTTTCAGTAGATAAAAACACAGTTTCAGTTTAACACTGGGTAATAGTATCAGTGAGGAGGTGGCATCAGCATGGTTCCTGTGAGAGTTTGGTGATACACAGCTAAACTTAGGTAAAGAAATACAAAACTCACAAGTCCTCAGGATGGGACTGTCAGTTATTTCAATGGTTGTCTTGTCAGGGAAAGCAGCATCTGTTGAGCCTGGATGTCCCAGTGCCTGATGTGGTGGATGTACTGATGTGTATGGGGATGGCTGAATGGGGGAGTCTTTTGATAAAGATATTTATATCATTTTCTGACAGTGTTGCTCTTCATTAGGAACTGGAGGATTTTATGTTTGTTTTAAGTATAACATATGTAAATTGTAAATATAACATGATGGAACTGTCTCCTAAATTTTTGCTAGGCTTGTCCTTGGGCATAATTGCTTTAGCTCTTCCCATACTGAACTTTGCTCTCCAGAGGATGGATTCACAGGATAATGTTAACACTGCTAAAGTTTTTCTTGTTCCTCAGTCCTGCTTTAAGTCTTCAGTGTTTCCCAAAACATTGCAAGAATGCTGTACATCATATTGGATTAAACATGTTCTGTGTTACAGTAGCACATATGTTTGGTTTATAGAATGTTTGCAGTTTACTGCACTCCCATTTTCATTTAGTTTATTCTCTCCTATTTTGCTTCCCTATGTATCTTAAACTGCCTTTTCTTTTTCATGTTCTGATTTCTTGTATACTTTGCTTTCTTCTGGTGTTTTTTTTTAATTTCCTCGGTTTTTCCATCCTAAGGCACGTAGGGACCTGGATTTCCTAAATGGGTCACGTTTCCTTCCTGGCCTTCCATTCCTTCTCTAGGTTCCTGTAACCACTTGTGGTGTGTTTTTGCCTTCAAGGGAGCAAGATTCCAACCTCTTTTTGCTTCTGTGTTCCTGGAGAGGGGACAGAAGATGTTGAGTGGCCTGTGTTTGCCTTGCAGTGAGACCAAACTTTGAGGAGGGCGGGACGGCGACAGCGGGGAGGAAACACGAGTTTATCCGCTCTGAGAGCGAGAACTGGCGCATCTTCAGGGAGGAGCAGAACGGGGAGGACGATGACGGAGGCTGGCGACTGGCTGGGTCACGGAGGGACGGGGAGAGGTGGCGTCCCCACAGCCCAGGTGGGTATAAAGGGCAGGGGCAGCTCAGGGCACAGGGAAATGCAAACTCAGAACAAAAAGAGGTGCTGTGGTTTGGGCCGTTAAATACTGCTCTGGTATACAGGGGGCTCTTGGTCACAGAAGGAGTAGCATAAAATTATGTGCCTTTTGTGTATTTTTAATATCTTCAGTACACTTAAGGGAACAGTGTTTTGAGGTGTCCACTTGTCTGTTATGCTCGAGGTGGGTATGTACCTGTTAAAATCAGCATGCTTTTAATCATGCTGTTTGTGGCTGTGATGATGAGGGGGAGAAATAACTCACGTTAGACAGCACATCTGAGGCTCTGGAGTGATGCTGACACTGACCCATTCCAGTCATTGGCCTCTTTCTAGTTTCCCAGATGTGTTTGGAGGATTTGGCTCTTCTGCTCTTATGTCTTCATAAATCATAGAACTGTCTGGTTTGGAAAAGGCCTTCAAGGTCCTTGAATCCAACCATTCCCAGCACTGCCAAGGCCACCAGTAACCCATGTCCCCAGGTGCAAGTCCTCAGGACAGCCACATGTCTTTTTAAATTC
This sequence comes from Neodrepanis coruscans, assembly GCA_013400695.1. Lineage (NCBI taxonomy): Eukaryota > Metazoa > Chordata > Aves > Passeriformes > Philepittidae > Neodrepanis > Neodrepanis coruscans. The sequence continues at coordinate 3,442 of VYZS01071131.1, read as the reverse complement.
CCTCCAGAGATGAGCACTCCAACCTTACCCTGAGTAGCCTGTTCCAATGCTTGACAATCCATTCAGTGCAGAAATTGCTCCTAATACCCAACCTAAATCTCCTTCCAGGTAGGTGTAGGGGGTGATAAGGTGCCCCCTGAGCCTCTTTTCCTCCAGACTAAACTTCATAGGAAAGCAAGGGAAGTATGGGACATTTTTGGGGCTGAGGTAAATAACTTCAATTAAAAAAAGTCTCAGTTGCTCTTACAATGAGTTTGTCTCCCTTTTTAACATCCCAGAGGACTCAGTGCTATAATTGTTGGGAGTGACCATCACCTCTGTTCCAGCCCTCCCCACAGCTGTGTATTGCTCTGCCCACCAGCAGCTGTTCACTGTGCTGAAATCAAGCAGTGACCCCAAGGCTTATTATCAGATGTTTTCTATTTAGAGCAAGGCTAGAGGGCAAATTTTGAAGAATGTATTTTTATTTTCCCCAGTGTGTGGTCACAGTTGTTCATTAGACACTGCTGCTTTGTTATCTCATTGATGGGATGTCAGACCAGCTCCCTCATGATGGTCAGATGCAGCATCATACTCAGGAGTGGAGGCTTGTGCAAGTACAAGCCTGCATGCTATAGCTTGAAAGGAAGCATAGACCTCAAAGTTCAGAAGTTCATTCGTGTCTTGAGGTTTCTTGGAAGATGTTCTGAGGATGGTTTTGAAAATTCATCTTCTGTTATAGCAAATATTGCTGCGTATTTGGGTTTTCAGTGTAGCAGACAACTAACTGAACTTCACTTGCAAGGTTTAGCAGGTATTGTTGAAAGCTTGTTCTGGGAGTTCTGTGAGTCTGCAGAGAAGGTGCTACTCTTGAGACAGCCTGAGCTGACAGATGTATTGTCCTGTCCCATTCTTTTAAAGGGCTGTATTTGAATTCTCCACTGAGGAGTGGCCCCAGGACCATCAAAACTGTTTCAATCCATTTTTGCTTTAAACAATGAGTTTAACTCAAAGTGCCATGGCTTAAACTGCTGCTTTGTACTGATTCTGGTGTTAGATAATCATGTGTCCTCCTAAAAAGAGAGGCATATCTTCAGAGGGCTGTCATTTGTTTAGCTGGGCCTTCCTTTGGCTGGGCTCTGCTGGGATCTTCAGGCTGGATTAACTGTAAGAGGAGTGTGACCATAGATTTAGATTCACTGGCTGCTTCAAAGTTCTTTTTTTCTTTTAGTTTTTAGCTGTCATTTTAATGATTTAATAACTAAGAAGTCCCTCTGTTCCAATTCTTGCATTCAGACAATGATTGACCTTTAAATTTGCAAGGCAAACCTGTTTTGATCTCTATACATAGATGTTTATTTTGGTTACCAAGTCATCCTTAAGGAACAGGAATCGGTTCTTGCCTAAAATTCCTCTCTGATATGGTTTTGTGTCTTTGCTTAAATAGCCTTATTAAGGTCTTTTTGCTTCAAAGCATTTGAGAGAGGTCTTAGGCTGTAATCTCATATAAAGACTCTTTGGCTGATGCTTTTTTTTTTTTTTGGAAGGCTTTTCAGATCATCTTTGTTCATTCCATTTTCAGAATCAGTTGCTGTGATTCAATTAGAATTGAATTTTTGGGCTGTGTATCTTAAACTATCGTGAAGCAACTAAAGTACATTAGAGAATCTTGCTCTAAAATTGAGCAAAATATGAATTAGTTTCATATACAACATGTGCCAAAAAATGTGTGCTAGTTTGCAAGGTATTTATTGTTGTTTAGTTTGGTATTTAGTATTGGTTTAGTATATATTGAAAATTTCTCTGCTAAATTAGAGACTGTAACTTTTAAGAGGTAAATCACTATCAGTAATTAAGACTAATTACTAAGTAGTTGGATTTCCTGAAGCAGCCAGTAGTCCTGTCTTTTACCTACAATGTCAGCATAAATTGCAAGGGATAAATTAAGCTTAAAATTATGTGTTTCAGCTTGAAGTTTTGATCACATAACTGGTGCCTAGTGATACTGTAGGACTGAATTTAGATATGTTTTTTATCCTTACTGTTGGTTAAAAAAACCTTAAGATTTGAACACTTATCTTTACTTTTGGCTTGTTTTAAAGGTTGGCAGCCTGGGTCATCACATCTGAGTTACTGGCTGTATTCTAACCAGGCTTTTCCAAACACACCTTGTTATTAGGGAACCTGAGTATGTGCCTGCTCCACCCAGCTCTGAAAACGGGGGGCTATAAAAGAGCTGTGACCAAATCTTTGCAAGCAGAGTAAATGGTTCTTAACTTCGAAGATACCTGGAATTAACCAAGGCTTAGAGAAGCCTTGTTTTCTGGAAAGCCTGTACTCCTGGAGTAGGGATGTGGACTGTGAGAAAATAGAGGCTCTTCTCAATGCGAGGTCTCTATGTGGCCTGTTTATGGCTGTACTGGAAATTAATACTGGATTTTCCTATTCCACATGAAAAAAAAAGATGCAGAAATGCTGCTTAGCCACTTGCTAGCCCCAGGATGGCATTGCCAGGTCAGGCTGTGGCTCTGTTTTTCCATATATTGGGAAACCTGACAAGGACATTACTGGTTGTAATGAAGAGATGTCTGACCATGGCTCTAACCAGGAGTGAGGGCTGGTTGTCAGCAACCTCTCACACTTAAATCTATTTCTTTAATGACATTTAAAAGATTGCCTCAGAACACTGATTGATGGTTTAATACTCAGTTCTTTCTGAGGCATAACTAGAAGAATAGATTAAGTGGAATCCAGGGGAATTATTTGCAAATAATCTCATATGGCACAGTGGAGGCCTTGGTAAAGTCTAACCTTTCTCTTTCCTTGGTAATGTTTGATTGAAGTTCATAATGTTTCTAAAAGGAGTTTGTTTTAAATTTCCTCTATTTGTGAGACAAAGGTGGATTTTTGCATGGCTAATATTAATACTTAAGGTATTAAACACAGGTAACAGGACAGTGTTTCTCTCCTTTACTGTGATTTTTTTGGTAGCCATTTGATACAGTGAGATTGCACTGATAGCACAGATTCTGAGAGTTAAAAAAACCCACATTTTTCTACTCCAGAAAAGAATAACCATCACTAAAAGCACTAAAAACTAATGCACTTTCATTTTTCCTTTGGACCTTTCTGGTAAAGATTAGCTCCTATTGTGTACAGTCCTTTCACTCTCAATTTGTGTTCTTTGGCAGCATGTTCTTTACAGTTTAAATAGCATTTCTGCACTCAGAGGATATGAAGCTTGGATGAATCAAGGTGTCTTCTGAATATAAAATTTATACTTGACCTTGGAAAGTTTTCCCTCTTGTTATCATTCCCAGTTTTGGTATTCCATGGCCAAAAAATTACCATTCAAGAGACTTTGCAAATACTTTTTAAACGTATTTGAACAGCTGGCACTCCATTTTTCATGTATATTAGCAAAAACATCTCTGAGGGCGTGAGGCAAAAAGCATGGGGGGGG